>VZRL01004158.1:927596-988258 GCA_013397895.1 Origma solitaria | reverse complement strand
GCGCCCAGACCCCCGAGCCGTTCAGCGTGTTGCAAAATGGACTCTGAGGGCTCGGCGGGCGCGGGCTGCGCTCCCGGCCCGTAAGCAAAATGGCGGCTGTTTGGCTTCGCCTTGGTAACCCTGCCCCTGTCAGGCGGGGCGGGTGAGCCCCGTGCAGGGGGAGGGAGGGGAGAGCGGACGCCATTTTCCCAGAGAGAGGCAGTGACATAGAAGGGAGCGTAGGAGGCTGGAGGGAGGGAGGCACGGGAGCAGCGGCGGCAGCAGCGGGGTTTGTACACAGGTCCCAGGGCAAAGGCGCCTTTGAGCTGGTCCCTGTAGGGTTCTGCGCACTGAGCTAGGTTTGGGGGGAGGGGGGGTCTCCTCTTTCCCTTTTCTTTCTTTTACTAGAGCCTACTGAGGGCTGAGTCCTGCCTAGGGTAGGGATATCCGCAGTGGGGCTGTTGCATTGTTTTGGTTGGGATAGAGAAGGGGCTCAGCTGAGGGGTCCTGCTGCCTGGCCTGTGACCATTACAGGTGAGTCTTTGGTTATTACCAGCATATTCTGCTCTGGGTACTTTGGGGGAGGGGGGGGTTGGGAAAAGGGAATGAAATGCGACGGGAGCGTCTCATGAGCTTCTGTGCGAGTATAACTCCTTCCCACCCTGAATTGTGTTTAATTTCTGTTTAAGTTGCCTTGTATTTGCTTTTCCTTTTGTGGGGTTTGGTTAAAAAATGGCAGGCTGACGCTATATCTTATGAATATGGCGGGTTACTGTAACTGGAGGAGCTGAGGAGAATTTTTTGGCAGTTACGCCAGATTTATGCATTATGCTTGGAAAATGAGCCAAAAGGAGCTATTATGTGACAACATAGGCTTCCTTGGGCTGGCGGTTTTCAGAACGGGTTTGTGCGTTATTGGGACTGCGTATTGAGTTTTATGAAGCTTGGGGAAGCCTATTCTTTTCCTCCATCCTGTATATTTTTGCTTTGTGGTACTAAAACGGCTCGTTATAGGCCTAATCTCTTTGCCTTCCACACCCCCGCCTCCCTGCCTGCCTCCCTGTTAGTATCTCCGCTTCGTGGTGTAACCTGGACAAACGGAGAGCTGTCCCCAGGAGTTTCTGTGCCAATTTAAAAGGGGATCATTCTCCCCACCCCCTTTCTCGAGGCTGCAAGTAGTTACGCTGGTGCACCCCTTTCTTGCTTTAGTTTCTGCAGCCAGTGTTCGTGTTCCCTGGGTGGCATATTTCAATCTCTTTCCTGAAGCAGTAAGTGTTAGTGGGTTAGACCCTATTGCTGCAGACATAGAGAAGGAGAAACAAACGGTTCACTGTATAGTACTAAATAGGGTAGAGAAACATAATATAGCCTGATTATAAAGGTCCTGTATTCCCCTATACTCGGCTATTAGGGAATGTGCGCTGTTTGAAAGCCCCGAGGTCCCTAAAATGGTACATACTACGTGTCGTCAAAAGCAGAAGTTCAGTGCTGCATCTAGATTTAGGAATGTTTTAGTCTGTTTATTTACAGTACCTTAAAGGAATAATAACGAAGCGTTTTTGTTACTCAGGGTTCAGATCAGTGAAAAGCAAGAGATATCCATGGCAGTACTTACAATGCATGATTAATTGATTATCATCACTATACTTTTAAAGTTACTTTTAAAAAAATGTGGAGCAAATTTATTAATTTCCCTCTTTTGTCCTTTAGAGATTCTAAAAATGGCGGCCTCAGGCTGATGTTGTGGTAATCTAATCAGCTCGGGTCCTCCACACCCCATGCAGTGCGTTTGTCTGCAGCATATTAGAGTCTTACTATGTTTAAATGAAAAGGCTCTTCCCTTCAAATAATGTACAAAACATCTCTTGACTTTACTGCGATTTAAAAATGCTGTGTTCCAGCTGATTAATTTTATTGGTTATGTGTGTGAAAGGCAAGTGAACGAGACCACTCTTGTCGGGGAGAAGGGGGGTGGAAAGAGGCAACAGACTCAAGCAGCTCCTTCGAGGGGTGTGTATGTGGTGCTGTAAGGTAATATGTATGTCAGTTTGGTAGATTGGAAAAGCTCTTGCGTTTGTGATTGATACTGTACATCTGTCTGTCCTACTAACGACATAAAATCAGTAATAGGTATGAACACGAGTCGTGGATTAAGATCACTAAGACAGTCAGCTAAATTCTTTGTGGAAACACATTTGTGAACGTCATGTTCACCTTCCACGAAATACCTTCACTGGACATCAGTGTAGTAATTCCATGTATTCATTGTTTGAGAATACAAAATGAACTTAATATTTAAAGGAATAATGCATGTGAGATTATAGCCTGTTACTTTATTTAAAGACACATACTTTCTTCTGCGGCCATGTAATCTTGGTATTATATTTTTTTTTCAATTTTTTTTGTATTTTGCAGTATAAATTGTATGTGTGGTAATGCACATACAAATACTATGGGAAGGTGCAGTTCGTAACCTCTAATTTTTTTCCTAAATGAAATATGAACCTTTTAGTATCACCACTATAAATATGTTTGAGTGGGGGGAAGGGAGGTCACAAGGATTCATTATTTGGTAGTTGGTGTAGTGTACTCTGATACGTACTGTAGAGGCTGCGAATTGTATGTTTTAAGCAATAATAACAAAAATAACTTTTCACCTTTTTTAATGCCTGACTTTAATCTCGCCCTTTAAGTTAATGAGATACAAATTCCTGTTCCAGTATAGCTTTAGAACCTTCTGGATTTAAGCTATCAAAAGGGAGGTATTGAAGTGGCAAAGCTATCTTCAATCTCTGAAGAATTTTAATTTGGAAACCATTTAGAAGCACTGACGTGTGATTTAAGGTATACCTAAAGTTAAACAGTAAGATAGTTAGACTTTTAGGGTATCGTTGAAGCATGGCTTTAGTGTGTTTTGAGGCCAAAGGCAGAGTGATTTTGTTAATTCTCCAGTGATGCATGCTCCCATCATTTTTATTTATATAAATATGATTTTTTTTTCCTAAACCATGTCATATTCTGTTTATTTAAAAGTACATGAAAAAGGCTCTAAAGAGTGTACAGGCCTTTATGGAAACCTTTTGCCATTTTCTTTCCTCTCCTTCAGTTGAAAGGTCCTGTTCTTGATTTTTGTCTTACATTGTGACATGGAGGGCTATACAGTCTGCAGCTCTTCATGGCCTCTGTCATGTTCTCAAGCAGGCATCTGATTCGCAATTAAAGGAAAATAACTTTGTACATTTTCTGTAAAGTGTTTGGGGGAGGGTAGTGAAATAATCCAAAAAATACTAATTTGCAAATTTTACAGCTTATTTTATGCACTGAGAACCTCTTGAGAACTTAGAGAGATCTTCCAGAGTTTTCCTGTATGAGTTTTAATGAGTCAGTTTGCCTTTGTGACTCAGTTTCTCCATTTGTAAAAACAGATCTGTGATTTGTTTCAAGATGAGACTACAAAACAAATTCTACCTTTATTTTTTAACTTCATTGATATTTATATTTATATATTCATAGAGTATGAAATATCCCCTTCCCCGAAAACTAATACAAACCTCTTGAAAGAGGGAAGGTTTGAAATCTAAATTTCTTTTTTTTTTAAGACACATTTCTGTTCCGCAAACACTTTGTTACAAATGCAATAGTATGGATAGGAGTTATGAAACCATTTATGTATCTTAAAGCTTTTCATATCTGAAGGAAAAATTTGCTTAACTGTCACTTAGTCTTTTGGGTGGGTGTTTTTGCCGTCTGGGAAATTCCAGAGGGGAAGTAATGCTGACTCTTTAAGCTGAATCTAGGGAAAGTTTCTTTTAGGACTAAGTAACCTCTTCAGGTTACTTAGGGGTAATGCAGCTCCTGATTGCCCTTGGACAGTTTCAGCACACACAGCTATTATAATTCTGCTGGAAAGCAGCAGAAATACAGAAATCAGTGTCCCACAGAAGGCTGTAGTATTTCTCCAGTTCTGATCTTGGTTTGACTTAGGACTTAATTTTGCATGCACGCTAATACTAATTTTAGTAAGGACTATTTGTGGGACTGAGTTAAGGAGTGGTGTATGTAATTGTGGAACCGTGGTATTGTTCTAACTAGATTAATGTAAATGAAAGTTTAATGAAAGTATTTTGCTGTTGTCACGTGACATTCTAACAAAATTTAATGGGAGGGGTATAGATGGGTGAAGATACAAAATAGAACCCAATTCAGAGTTCTGCAGAGATCCTAAAGAAGTGCATCTATGTTATTTGCCTCGTGACTCCTGTACAAATGAGCATTTGTGAATCTCTCAAAAACAAATTTCATTAGACAGTGTTTTTTCAGCAGGTACACTGTTGAAGTGCTTCCACTGTGCAAATGGTAGTTTTGATTTATTGCTAAGAGTGACACTTAAGGCATCTATGGGGGAAAAAAGTTTCAGCAGATGTGAAATATGGCTTAGGAAAAACCCCCTCAATTCCATGCTTCTGAATTCTGGATTATTTAAAATACTAATTTTAGTGTGCTTTTGAATTGTGCAAGATGGATATTTCTGTCTACTTCAGTGTTCACATTTTCTTAGTAACGAAAGAATTGTACCCACAAAACCTAATCTCTTTGAGGATCCAAAATTCTGCTCATGACCTTCATGTTACAGAAAAAACCTGCTGTAGTTATGTTCAAAGAAAACTGCTGTTACCTTTAAGGCATAACAAACTAGTACTTAAAAGAAACCTTTTCAAGGTTTCATATACTTGCTAGGAGATATTGAGATTATTTTTATTTCCTGTTGGAAATCTTAATGTATTAATGAAACAGGCAAGATTTTAAACTGTGTTGGTTTTTAGAAAATTTTAATAATTAAGGTTATCTGTAAACCTTTGAAGACAGACAGTTTTATTGCACAGAGTATATTTTTAACATGCCTGACTCAAGTGGTTTTGTATCTTATTTTTCAAAATTAAATATTCGTAAGAACTATGGTAAGGCAGTGTCCATTCAAGTTATGTGTTTCAAAAGTGCATGTGAAGAATATGTTATAGTAGCACACAGATTGCATTCTGTGCAAGTAGAGTGTGTTAATTTTGCATATTATATTACAAGAGTGCTATCTCTTGTTTCACATGATAGTTCATACGCTGCTTAGATGGAGATGCAGTATTGTAAAACCTAGGTGAGACTTGGAAGGGACCTGCAGTTTTGCAAATCAGGTGCTTGCCAAAATAGTGGTGTTCTTAGTTTTAGAATTTAGTTCTAAGTTAGCACTTGGATAGTGTAAATACTAAAATTTCATACTGCAAGCTCAGGTTAAGGGAAGCTTTTTTATTTTCTCATTTGTAGTTGCATTTTGTGTATTTTATACCATTGTGATCTAGGTAATCATTCACTTTTATATCTTCATTGCAAAATTAAATTGCCATCAAGTTCAAAGACGCGATGATAAGACTGAATTTTAATGACATTATTGTACTTTATATTGCAACTTCAGAAGGAATATATATAATCTATTGTTGGCGCCCTTGTCATAGATAGGATGGTGTGAGTTGGAAGGGACCTTCAAAATCGTCTCATTGCAATGCCCTTGCCATGGGCAGGGACACCTTCCACTAGACCAGGCTGCTCAAAGGCTCATCCAGTCTGGCCTTGACCTTCCAGGAATGGGACATGCACTACTTGCCTGGACAACCTGTTTCTAGTGACTCAGCACCCTCACAGTAAAGAATTTCTTTCTACCATCTGATCTAAATAGCTCATCTTTTAGTTTAAAATGGTCCCCCCTTGTGCTATCACCATCTACTTGTGCAAAAAGTAACTCTCTCTCTTTTTTTATAAGCCCCCTCTAGGTACTGAAAGGCTTCATGAAGGTGTTCTAGAGCCTTTTCTAGGCTGAATAACCGCGGTTCTCTCAGCCTGTCTTTGTAGGGGAGGTGCTCAGGCCTCTGGATTATCTTTGTGACCTCCTCTGGATCTGCTCTAACAGGTCCACTTCTTTTTTGTTTTGCTGACTCTAGAGCTTGACAAAGAGCTCCAGGTGGGATTTCTTGAGAGCAGAGTAGAGGGGCAGAATCACCTCTCTGGAACTGCTGCCCACGCCGCTTTCGATGAGCCCAGCGCATGGTTGGCTTTCTGGGCTGGGAGCGCACACTGCCAAGCTGTGTCGTTCTTCTCATCAACCAGCACCTCCAAGCCTCTGTCCTCCTCAGGGCTGTTCTCCACCCATTCTCTGCTCAGCCTCGTGCTTCAGATTGCCCTGACACAGTTGCAGCACCTTGCACTTATCTGTGTTGAACTTCATGAGGTTGACACAGGCCCACCTCTCAATCTTGTCAAGGTCTCTCTGCATGATATCCCTTCTCTCCGGAGTTTTGGCCACACCACAGAGGTTCATGTCATTGACAGACTTGCTGAGAGTGTGTTTTAATCCATGATGCCAGCAAAGATTTTAAACGGCCATGGTCCCAATACCAGTTCCTGAGGAATGCCACTCATTGCTTGTCTTCACTTTGACATTGAGCATGACAGCTTGCAGCTCTTACGAGTGCAACTATGCAGGCACTTCCTTACCCACCAAGTGGTCCATCCGTCACATTCATGTCTCTCCAGAGTTAAGGATGTTGTGCAGAACAGTTATTTATCAGTCACAGAAACTGGTGAAACTAATAGCCTGTATTTGACAGTTGAGAATTTAAAATTGTATACAGGATTGTAGAGATGGTAGAGTTGGTCTTTTACCCGGAGGAGTTCTGAATAGTTAAATTTGTTTGGTGTTCATTACTCTGTAACTCTTCCAAGTTGATAGGGCTAAAGATACTTTTTAACAGTTGATGATGCTTTTGACTTGCCTGAGTAGACAGAGGGACCTGACTTTTAATTAGAATGTTATGGGGCTGAGTTGAAAACTGTATTATAAGACAGATGATATTCCAAGTCTAGAAAGAAACTTTTCCAGTAAGGACTGTTTTAAGTCAGTTCTACTTAAACTAAAGAGTTGAGAATTACAGCAACTTGTATATAGCTTTTGAGGAAGGTACAGAGTGATTACATGTCTCCTTGGGTTTCCAAACCTCTCATTCTAGAACTGTGAAAGAAACATGAATAGTTATATATAATTGGTAAACAATACAATAGTTATTTTACTGGTGATAAGGGTAAAATTCCTCCCTCAAATGCCTTACCAAGTAATTCTGCTGATAATTAATTTTCTTTCTTTCTTTTTTTTTTGCTTAGGATAGGAACACTTGATCTGTATTCTTTAATATTCTTAATATTATGCAGGACTTCTATGAATGACCATGTTGTGGGGTTCTTTTAAATGTTTGTTCTCTGTCTTACTTTCTAATCACATCTTTTGTGCTGAAAGACAAATAAAAGCCAAACACTGCATCTTTTTGTCCCCTTCTCTGTGGCACTAGTAGTGAAAATTAAAAGCTGTGTATTGAGCTTGCATTGCTGGGCAGAATTTCTTTGTGCTTATTTAAAGATTAGGTATTTTATCTCTCTGTTATTACAACTGAAAATACATACTAAAACCTCCATTGAAAACACGAAGCTATAGAGTTAAAATGCATGGAATCTACATTTCTTAACCCAAATAATAGAGTTTCACAGGATAATTGCAATTGAAAATAAATTGGGTTTTGTTTTCTTGAAAGTAGGAAGGATCTTTTGATCTTACATTTCTGTATTTTTTGTGTGTCCTTGAACGTGATGTAGTCCCCCCATCTGTTCCTTCATTTTTTCTTGTCGGTATCCTTCCCAAGTTTTAGTAAAGAACATTGAAATTCTGCCAAGTTGTTACCAAAAGATATAGTCCAGGTTGAACTGTGGCTGAAATTACACAAAGGAGTTCTTCTAACTGCCAGAAAGAATTAAAAGTTTGTGTTTGGAAGAATGTGACTTTCTGACTTGCTTGTGTTTAGATTCCTAGGCATAAGTGTAGCAGTTTGGTGAATGCAAATTGCTTCTATGCGTAGAAGTACTTTTGAGCTATTTAGATAAATCAAATGCCACAGATAAAAAGAGGAGCTAGTTTTTGGAATCTACATAAGTGAAAACATATCAAAACAAAAGTATGCTTAGCTGAAGTGTCTTGAAATAAGTCAAAAGAATTTGCTTGTTCTGTAGTAGGTAGTTAATAATTACAGTAGACTCCCAAGTCTTATTAAGCAGCATAGAAAAAATTATTTCGTTTATTTGATATGAAGCCAGCAAAATGTTTATAGTGTTGAAGGCAATACCAGTTTTTAGCCACTTATTTTTCCACTTCAAAATCTGTACTTCTTGGGAGGAATATTGGTGACTGAATCGCCATGAGGTATACTGTTACATTTAATGAAAAATAGACTTAGCCCTTACAGTGGTAGATGTGAATTAAGAGTATTCTTACAGTATGTGGACTGCATATACTTGCAGAAGATCTTTATATTTTAGGGTGTTTGTCAAGAATAATAGCACAGGGTAAGAGATGTAATGTTTTCTTGGAGAGTAATTGCTAAGTCACATACAGGCATTTTGTCTAAGTTAAATCAACAGCATTTTATCATTTTGTACTAGATGGTGAAATAAACATTTGTAGTAAAGTAGCTGAAACAAAAAATGACATAAACCGAAGATATTTTTACTGGGAAACTACTTTGTGTTCTTAGCCTTTGAATTTTTCTTTAAAGGCATTTTACTTTTCTCAGTGATACACTATAGCAGCCTAATGTGGGGTAGCTAATGCATACTTTTCCAAGCAATAAGCAGTATTGCTGTGAAAAAATAATTTTTCTCTTACTCCTCCTCATGTGCTGTACTTGTTTTGTGTTTTACAGTTCATTGACTCTCCATCTTAAATAATTGATAGTTTTTGAATGGCTAGGCCTTTTTTTGTGTGATTTATTTTCAGAAGTATAGCAGGTGTTTAGTAAACTTAGAGACATCAAGCAATTGGCAGTTAATTTGCAGTCTTGGGTGTTGAGTTCTTCAGATAAAAACTCTAAAATCTGTAAGCATGGTATTTGTTAGTATATCTCTGCTTCCTGCTACTTTGATAGTTTTCTCTTCAATAAACTAATTCTTACTCTTTCTGTAACTGCTTTTATCTTTATTTCCCTTCTACCACTCATTCTTTTTCTCTTCCTAGTCCCATATTTTGTCTAACTTCCACTGAGAGAAGAAAAGGAGTGAAGAGAGAGAAGAGGTAAGGGCAAGTCTTCATGTTTTAGGCAAGTGGCATAAATATTTGAGGAAGAGACTTTGCCTTCTGTCGCAGGAATAAGCAAGAGCAGTACTATTGGACTAGATAGTAAAGGAAAATAGCTTATGTCCAGTGGAAAGCAGCTTTGCTGTATCGCAGACTTGGCTAAACTGGCGGACTGACTTTTGGTTTATACTTAAAAGCATGGCTTGCTTTGTGCAGGCTCTGTGTAATGCATGTTATGACCTGTGTACTGATGAAAACCTTGTTACATGATGGAAACTCAAGTTTTTTATGCATAAATCTTGGATACCATGAAGGAGGCAGGGGCTTTTATTTCTTTGATTTAGGTACTAAACTCCGACCAATTAGTAGAGTTTGGCTGTCATTCCAAACATAGTCTTTGTTGAATGTAAATGCTGTGTTTGTCTCAGGATGTTCATAAGCTGAAACAGGTTGCCTGGAGAAGTTGTGGACACCTCATCACTGGAAGTGTTGAGGGCCAGGTTGGATGGGGACCCTGAGGCAACCTGGTAGTAGAAGATGTCCCTGCCCATGGCAGGGATGTTGGAACTGGATGATGTTTCAGGTCCCTTCCAACCCAAGCCGTTCTGTGTTTTTGTGCTAGTAAATCATGCTTATTGGCACTATTTTAAAAACAAAGTTGGAGGAGGAGTTTTACTTTGTAGTTGGTTGTAGTGCCATTGTTTCTTAAATAAGTTGGTCTAATGATCAGGTGTCAGTACAGCCAATAATGTAATAAAATTTGGTAGGGCTAGGAACTTAGTACCCTTGAGCTTTATGAAGCTTAATGAAAGTACAAAAGGGAATGGGAGCAGTTGTGAGCAGAGTCCTGCAAGAAACAGGGAAAAGAAGCATAATGATTTTAGCCATTATCTGTCGTGTGTAACTTCAAACCAGCCAAATTTTTTGGGGGTTTTTTGTCTGTCTGACAGGGTGTGTGAGAAGGAGGTTAGATGGACATGAGTACTGGCAGTGTGTAGGTGACCCTGGATAGTATAGGAGGTTATTGAGGGGCTTGTGAGTGAGGCTAGACTCAAGTTAATACTGTGATGAGGAGGAAGATACTACTGAGAGGGATATAGAAAATGTGAAATTAGTGGGAATGTTTGAGCACATACTACAAATACCAGATTTCTTTTAGAACAAGTTGTTTCTTCTATATGATTTGCAGGAGTTGATTAATAGGTCTTAATTTGTATATTTGAATGTGCCTACTATGTCTTATTTTTCCTACTCCCCTTTCTTTTTTGCTCAGCTCAAATCGGAAGTAAACTGCTAACTGATGTGTTAGGTTGCCATAGAAAGTAGCAAAGGTCTGAATATGGACTCTCAGTGGTTTCTAAGCCTGCACAGTTCTTATTGCAGTTGCAGTGGTGTAACGTCTGGAAGTTGAATATCCATCCTAATCTTTTCGGAAAATCTATACAGTTATGGAGGATGTTAGGGGGAAACAGTAAACTTTGTTATATGTATGGTTAGTCATTTATTCATGTATTCTACTTCTGGGACTGAGTAAAGATGTGTTACCTCCTGAGAAACAGACAGCAATGAATAAATATTACTTTATATATTTATTTATGCTGTGTATATATATGCTGCATGTTTCTTCCATATATGTATGTTGATACATGCATGTATGTATATACATGCAGAGTGTAGTTCACTGTTTGAAGGCTATCTAAAGTATACCATTAAAACACTAGTTTTGAAAATAACATAATTCTTCTTAGACTTGTATGCTCAGAGTAGTAGTAGAAAGCAGCAATTTAGAAAAGCATGGTTTTATTTAATCAAATATTCTTAAAATCTTCCCTTCTTCCTTTCCCAATTAAAAAAAAAGTTTAAAAGAAACCCAGCAAACAAAGAAACAGGACCCAACACACACACACACATGCACACATCTCCCAAACCAAAACCAAGCAAACCAGAAAATTCCAAAGGGGGAAAAACCGTGTAGGTAGTAAAGCTTAGTTTGTTGGTTTTGTGACAGTTCAGGACATTAGTTTTCACACAGTTTGTGGACTCTGACAAACTATTGATAGTTTCATTTTTACTTGGAGTTCTCCTGTATAGATTGTGCTAGGGCACAGGTGTATCAACTTTCTTTAGGTCCATTCTTGTGGATTTCTTGCAGTCAAGGGTGGTTCCCCATGACCATGTGTTAAAATTATTGGCCTGTAAATCTCAGGGAAAGTATGACAAGAATTGCTTTTGCTCATGATTGCAAAATGTGTGTACACACATGATGTAATTGGAGGGAGGAGGAGAATGTTTAGATTGCATTCTCAATAAATGCAACTTACGTGTGGAAGATGCATGGTGAGGTAATAAAATACAGTAAAACAGAATACTACCTTTTGGTCATCTCTTATCTGAGATGACTTTATATAAACAAGTTGCAATAAGATACGCAAGAGTCAGCAGAGGTTTGAAAGCAGTAATAAATACAGTCTTGGAAATCTTTGCATCTTGCCTGAAAGACCTTATTGATGTGGGAAACAATAATTAGTTTTGTAGTGATCCTTTGTAACTTTGGAGCCAACCTCAACTCACAGTAGTGTGGATTTTTTACTGGGAGCAAATGGAAGCTAGGGTTTTGGTTTGGGCCTACTGCTGCTGTAGAATGCTTTTACATTCAAATTGACATGAAGCTACAGCCAGGTTAGCATTGTGCGCTGGTTAAGCCAAAAGGTCTTGCTTGACTCAAGAACTGTCATGCAGGTAGTTTGTATGTTTTAATGCTGATTTAGTTTTATCTGTGTCTTGTAACTCGTCTACCCTTTCTCTTTTTCCTTGGTCAGTGCTTGAGTGGAAAATTGACTGTTTCAGCGATTTCATTTGTTGCTTCAAGTTAATTCTCTTAAGATTCATACACATCTCATGATAATGAGCCTTTATATATACTGTCTGTATTCTGATACTTAATAGTGCTCCAGGAAATGGTTACTAATTTCTTGCCTAGATTTAAAGGTGTGAGGCAAGGGGTTTACCAGTACTCTTATTTTAGCAAAAGAGCACCTCTTCTGTAGTTGTGTTCAGGGAAAGTAAGCTTTGCTTAAACATGAGGTGAACTGCCCACTGCTGGGTAAGTTGGGAAACAATGTAACTTTTTAGGTGTTCTGGACTGACCGGTATTCTTGGCCATTTCATTTGCTCAATTTAGTACATAAGGATAAAATACTGCTTTTACCTTTCATGTATTTAAAGTTATATAATTTTGCTTTTAAGGAAGGACCATTGTCATATGTAGATAGGTTAGAAGGTTTTGATTAATTTTTCTTCAACTCTAGTTACGTGGTTTTTGTATATGGACAAATACTCCAGAAAATACAGAGTAGACAATATAGAGATGGTAATTTGGTTAGTATATTAATATTTCTGTAGCGACATTAGTTAAGGACCTTAAGATGACAATGTATGTGTCAGTATTAAATTTAAATAATTATTTATCTTAAACCAACACTGTTTCCTCTAATTAGAAATAGATTTTTCTACTTAAACCTCCGTGTTTAGGGAGATCCTGATAGTTCTCTTTGCAGAGACATTCTGTGATGAATTTTCCCAAATCTTGAGACGCCTAAATTATCTAATAACTATTTTTTTGTCTTGTAATTGTTGATGGGTGGTGACTGATAACTGCAATTAGCAGAAAAAGTATTGAAGAACTTTACATGTATATTGAAGTAATAAAAACACTAATGAAAAGACTTAGTATTTTTGTAATGCCTAGTGATAAGAGAAACTTGAACTGATTTAGGAATCAAGTTAGTGTGGTCTTCTGTGTATGTGGGAAAATTCTTAGATTTGAGCTACAATGTAATTTAACTGTAAGCTTAATTAATGATTTCACTAATGTCCCTTTATAAATTAGAAAACAAATGTTACATTTCAAGTTGCTTTGAATTCTGGTCCTAACTTCTATAGTGAATGTATTTTTTGTAACTTCTGTATGCTTTTTGGTTTTTGTATTTGTCACATGATAACAGAATCTGAAAATTGATTCATGGGAAAGGAAAAACAAGGAACAATGACACTGTGTAAAAGGCTGTCAGAAATACAAAGAATAGTTAAAACAGCTTTCATTAATTTTTTCGCCGTCTTTGGTTTTTGTAGTATTAGACATAAATATAGTTAAATAAAAAACAAACTAAAAATCCTCACCATATTGTAATAAATAGTATTCCTATAACTATCTTGGTATTTTAATGTTTCTTTAGGATTTTTTTTATATTTAAACAAATAAGTTGTTACTAGTTGCCACCATCTCTTACCCCTGATTTTTATGAAAAGTTTTGTTTCTGTGCATCTAGGTGAGAGCCTTAGTATTCTTAGACATACAGCATAGGGTCTGGCAGATTTAAAACTACTGATGTAATTTCAGGAGATCCACCCATTTGCCTTCTGATTCAAGAGCTGAGCTGTCTATATTTGGGTGTTTTTCCTCCTTTGTGTACCAGTGGAAAAGTTAAGTTTTTTCTTCTGATGTGACACAAGTTGATCTTAGCAGAAGGGAAACACGTGGTCTTTGTTAAACCACAGAAGTGGAATACTTCAGGGATAATATGTAAGTTACTTTCTGTTCTTTAATGCATAAATTATATTCTCTATACAAAGTCACAGAGATTAATATTTTCGATTGTATTGTGCTATAATGCTTCTGTTAGAGTACAAGTAAGTTTTAAAAAAAAGAGTTCCAATGTCAAAGTGGATCATGAGAAATATGGTGAGGCTTCAAATATTTTAAGACTTGATGTGGCTGTTGAGTGAAAAAGCTCCTTTGTATTCTCTGGAGACAACGGGAAGTACCATTGAAAGTGTAAACCAATATGAATGAACGGTGAAGTGTGATGGGTGTGTAGAGGTTGATGTTGTGCAAGATAAATGTTTTAAGCAGATTGAACAGAAATTTATTTGGGTTTTAAGATGAAAATTTTATTATTAGGGCAAGATAAACTTTTTTACTGCAACTAAATAGAAGCAAAATTTATTTGAATAAGGAAATTTTATGGAATAAAGCTGTAGGTGATTATGAGAAAATGTGGTGAAGCTAAGAAATTGCCAAAATTCTTTCAGAGCTCAGACTGTACTATCACTAATAGAGTGGGCTATAAAAAAATTGGAGGGTCTTTACTATTGTTAATTAAGGTACAGTAGATGAGCCACTTTGCCCAGTAAAGAGCTGATCAATGAACTTTGGATTAGCAGTTTTTATATAGTGGCTTTTAACTCTGTGACCCTGAAATGAACTGAACAAACCAGTGTGGTCTTCCTGTCTTTCAAATTCATGTACTGCTTGAAGAAAGACTTTCTTAAACAGTAAGTTGTGGAAATGAATGTACCTATGAAAACGGTTTTTTAAAGGCCATGGATGACAGACTTGTCAGAGTTCTGAAAGAATAATTACTTGAAATAGATGGATACTTGCAGAAATTGAAAAGTACCAAATCATGACAGCAGATAGTATTCTATGACTCATTTAAAATATCAAGCTTCAAAGGATAAGCAATCTCTTCATAGATAAAATTCCCCAGTGGTTGTGTTATTATCTTTCTGAACTTACAAAAATACTAGGAATATTAGTATGTCATGCCAATGATTCTGTTTTTGACATGGCAGAAAATAATTATTTTCCATCATCCCAAATTTGACATCACTGTGGTGATCATAATTGGATGGCCTATATATAAGGTCACAGTTTTGTTTAATAAATGGGTGTAGTGTTATTAATTTATCCTAGATCTCCCCCCACTCCCATTACAGGCATTTGTTGAGAATGGTTACTCGTAAATAACGAGCAATATTTGTTTGAATTAACTTGGCTGCGTAGCTATTGCAAGCCAGTGACTGCCTCCATTTTCCCATACTTAACCAGAGGCAAAGTGTTAGAGGGTTTTGTGCATGTGATGAAGAAGGTGGTAAAAAACAGTGGGTTAGTACTGCAATCATGTTCCACTTCCTTGTAGATGAAACAGTATCTGTTTAATGCTCTTCAGGTAAAAGAATCTTAATTCCTCAAGTTTCTGATTATTTTCAGTGAAGATTAAGGCTATTAGAATTTTTGACTGAATTGTGACAAAGCTGTATTTGAATAGCTTGCCATAGGGTACGAAGTTTGTCTTGGCTGTGTCCTCCGCCCTTTTTTGGTTGGGTTTTTTTGGTTCTTTTTTTGTTGTATTTTTTTTATCAAGAATAGTGGTGTATTTGCTTTGTCAGAGATTGTCATTAATTGGGACGTGCATTAGCCATTGATTTTCAATCTATACATAGCTCTAAAAGCATATGCATAGCTCTTTTCTGCATTACATTAAAAAAAACTCCCTGAAATAGCACTTGATTATCAAATTTGGTAAGCAAATCTCTTCTTTGTGTTGACAGTGGAGGTCACTTGAATATACGATGATTGGGTAACCTCAGTTGTTTTATGTAAGTTTGGAGATGTCACAGCCCATGACACAGCTGTCTAAGCATGTTCTTCACTTCCATCTGTCTCTGGGGTGTTTTTGCCTGCATTATTTTGCAGCTGCTGCTCTACCTGGTTAGAACTCTTTAAAGAAAACGTTGTTAAGAGAAGCCACACCACCACCAAAATCAAGTTTAAGTGCCAGAAGCATCTAAGTGAGGATCTTGATCCCAGGTGGTGATGTCCAATATGTCTTTTAGACCTACACTGAACCAATAAAGCTGGTTTTTTAGAATTACCTAATAACAAGCATAAAATAAAAACTCCATTCTGCTAATGAGGTGTTAGCATAGGTCACACTGCAGGGAGTAATGGAACAGCCCTTAACCCTGGGATGGCTTATTTACCTGGATTAAAAAAATTCGTGGTTTCATTTCAGTTACTGGGTAATTTTTTTACTTGTTCAGAAGATGGAAACTAAATGGTGAGTTGATGTTTCCCGTAAACTGTAGGTGCAGCTGTTCAGGGTTGTGCCCTACAAGTAGAGTTACCTGTATGGTGGCTCACTTAAACTGTTAGAGAGACTGACATCTTTTCTTCATGCCTTCTAAGGAAGATATTCTATATGTGTTTTTGGTTTAACATGTTTTTCATGCTATTTATTCTTGAAAATAGTATGGTTTTTTGCTTGATTTTATGCACAGCTAGTGATATGGTTTGTTATTTGTGGTATTTAGTAAGAAAATGCTCAGTGTTTAAATAAGGAAAGCAAAATAGTCCAATGGCCACTTGGCCTGATAGTTCATTGTATTTGGTGTCTCACATAATAGGACCAAAACACCTATTTTGCTGTCTAGAAGGAGAATGAACTGTAGGTTTAGGCACTTCAAACATCTTGGCATGTTCTTACGTTTATTGCCAAGCTTCAGTAGTATTACAGAATTTAGGAAGTTAGATGAAGACTTGCTGCCGTCTCATACTTCTGAGATGTCATGTTTGTGCGGCACTTTGTCATCCTGAAGGTGCCAACCTAATCAATAAAAGAAAACAATTCAGATTTAATTCCATGGTGCTTGTCTGAATTCCATTTTTCATTTGGGGCTTTTGGTTTTTTTGTCAGTGTAGTAGTGTTTGACAAGGATAAGATGTTAAAATTAAGTTCAGCCAGGAAAAGTGCCGGATTCTGCACCTGGGATGGGGCAATCCTGGTTGTCAGGACAGACTGGGGAATGAGATGCTGGATGGCATTGTCATGGAAAGGGGCCTGGGGGTCCTGGATGATGGAAAGTTGAACATGAATCAGCAGTGCTCTGGCAGCCAGGAAGGCCAAGCGTGTCCTGGGGGCATCAGGCACAGCATCTCCGGCTGGGCAAGGGAGGGGATTGTCCCGCTCTGCTCTGCTCTGTGCTGGGATGGCCTTACCTCAAATCCTGGGGGCCGTTTTGGGTGCCGCAATATAAGAAAGACATTAAACTATTAGAGATTGTCTAAAGGAGGGCAGTGAGGATGATGAAGGGCCTTGAGGAGAAGCTGTGTGAAGTAGTGGCTGAGGTCACTTTTTCTGTTCATCCTGGAGGACACTGAGGGATTAACTAACCCTAACCAACCCTAACACTAACCTCCTTGCAGTTGCAACTTCCTCGTGAGGGAAGAAGAGGGGCTGACAGTGATCTCTGTGGTGATCAGGGACGGGACCAAGGGAATGGCCTGAAGCTGCGTCAGGGGAGGTTTCGGTTGGATTTAGAAAAAAGTTCTTCTCCCAGAAGGTGGTTGGGCACTGGAACGCCCCAAGGAAGTGGTCACAGCACCAGCCTGACAGAATTCAAGAAGCCTTTGGACAATGTTCTTGGGCAAATGGTGTGACTCTTGAGAATGGTGCTGTGCAGGGCCAGGAGTTGGGCTTGATCCTGGTGGGTTCCGTCCAACTCAGCATATTCTGTGATTCTGTGAAAATAGGTTGATCACAAAATTGTTGTGGTTTTGTAGGCATCAGCTAAGATACAAGATTTTGTGGTATGAGAGGAGTGTACTCACCAGGCACAGTATGTGCTTCATTGCAAAGTGGTCGGTGGTCTTGGTATTTTGACATTTTGGAAAGAGTTTGCAGTTACTCGTTATGTAAGTAGTGAGGATATTGGGGCTATTTTACTTAAATTACCTAGTCACATGTATCAAACCTTGTCTGTATTGGTGCATAAAAGTGCATTAGTTTACTAATCTGTGAATAGCTGAGAGCTGTTCACATCTCTCCTGTTCTTGGTAGGGTGTTCTGCCCTGTGCAGTAAGGGAAGTGGGAGACTGGTAGTAACCGGCATACAGGTCAGATCCTGCATTCACTCGTGTGAGTCAAGCAGATGTTTGCTCTGTAGTTAAAAACTACTACTGGTTATTTTTACTACTTTAAAAAAATCACTTCAAAAAGTGTCACTGAACAGGTATGCTATCTTCTAATGGTGATCTATTGAAATGGGAAGTGTTTCCTGTCATTATTGTGAATTGTTAGAATGATTTTGCTTTTTAAAAAATACTAAATGGTAGTTAAGACATTTGATTATTTCTTTTCTAAGTGCCAAAAGTGAACAGTGCCAAGACGTACTTGCAAATTCTCTAACTAGGTTTCCGTTGAAACGTACAGCAACTAGGCTTTGACAGCACACAGCAGTAAGCAAAAGTATTTCATGTTCAGTAAATCTGCCATAAAGTGAGTCTCTGGCGCTTCCCTGATTGTGCTAGGGTTTTTAATCATAAATTTGAATGATTGTCCATTTGTAATATTTTCAGGTTCAGGTGTTAAGATCATCACAGTCTTTAAAGAAGTTTATTTGCAGTTAACTTCCACAGAAGATTGAATGTTTGTTTTATTTTTGCTTGTGTAAAATAAAATTAAAGAAATAATTGTGACAGATACAAGTGGCAATTTTTTTATTAAAATGTATTATAAATAATTATATAATAATTATACATATATAAATAATTATAAATAAATGCTTGGGTTTGAAATTAAGGAAGTCTTCTGCATGTTTTGTTTTGTTTTTAACAGGGTTTGTGGATGCACTTAGATGTTTGCAATGAGCACTGTGGCTGGCATGCCCCAGTGTTTTGGATACCAATGCATAGGACTCCGTAGTAATCGAATTTATCAGAAACGAACGTCATGAGCATAGTGATCCCATTGGGGGTTGACACAGCAGATACTTCTCATTTGGAAATGGCTGCAGGCTCAGAGTAAGTATGTGAACATAATTTGTAAGTTCTCTTACTTATTTTTAGATTATTTTTATTTTTTCCTTCATGAGTGTTTTTTTGAATACAGTTGGAGAAAATTGGGACATTTCCTTAGTTTTGTTGCATCTTTAATTACTTAAATTAGTAACTGTCATTTTATTCTTATGTCAGTTTCTTCCACTTCAGGGTGAGCAAAGGAAAGAAGCTAAATGTTTCTACAAATGCGTATTTTTCTTGCTTATCAGACTGAGAAATAAAGATGCTGCTTGGTTTCCTTCTCATGCTTAAAATATTATGCCATTTCAGGTTCCTTTTTAACTACATGTAGAAAATATTTTTGATTTTGCACATTAGAAAGGTAAATTAATTTGGTGCGTTAAACTGCAAGAAAGTGGTAGTAATTAAGACAAGGGTGCATTTATTTATGAAAATTGAAGGCATAGCTTAAATGGCTAATACCATGTCGTCAGATAGTTTATCTCTAATTGGAAAATTGGTAGAAAATCATTCATTTAGTAACTATGTAAAAAGGGTTACAAAGAGCCAGTGAAATCAC
Organism: Origma solitaria; assembly: GCA_013397895.1. Taxonomy (NCBI): domain Eukaryota; kingdom Metazoa; phylum Chordata; class Aves; order Passeriformes; family Acanthizidae; genus Origma; species Origma solitaria. The sequence goes on along the minus strand of VZRL01004158.1, from coordinate 968,920 downwards.
ACATTCAATAAATTCTGGCTTTGCATGAAATAAATGCAGTGAGTTTCTGGGTTTTGGGGGATGGAAAGGGTGGCTTGTGGGGTTTTTTGTTAGTTTTTTTTGGGGGGGGTGGTGTGCGTGTATGGGGTTTTGTGTTGTGGTTCTTTTCTATTTTTTGTCTCCTTAATCTCCTGTACAGTATTGATGGGCTAAGGTTTAGGTATTGTTGATCTCCGGCTGGATACTTTCCTTGTCAAACAAACATCTTGCCATGTGTGTGGCATCAGCATGACTGTCAGGTGTTTAAGAGGCAAGTGGTTTTCTGTCCAAACTTTGAAGGAAAGTTTGAGCAGATCTCTAGCACAGCTGTTTTAAGGGATGTTTCTCTACTCTGCTTCCAGTTATGTATGAGGCTATTCTACATTTGCGCCATTTATTTGAAGAGAGCCAAGAATTTGCAATTCAAAGTTTTTTGTTACATTGTTGTTTTTTTTTTAAATTGTTTTATCTCTTCATATCATGAACATCCTTTACCTTAGTGCAAAAAATTTTTTAACTTTAGTGAACCATTCATAGCTCTTTTCATTATCTTTCCCTGTGCTTTTCGTTTATGTTTGGAGAGGGCCATGATTCCTGAGGTTGCTGACATTCCTTGCAGACACAGCATGTCATGCTGAAATTAAAATAAATAAATATAGTTGTCAGTATAAACAAGATAGAGTTCAGTCTTTTATTTGCTTGATACTGTGGCGGAGCGACCCAGTTAGGAGCTGCTTTTCTTCAGATGTTAAGTGGCTGTTGCTGGTTAGATTAATTCTTGTCATCTCTGCCATGCTCATTCTGAAATATGTGTAGTTGCATGATTGGTGTACGCTGATTCAAAAGCCATGTCACTGTCACAAGAAGTGTGACACAAAGGTGTGTCCCTAACCTACCATCTTACACAGTTGTAAACCTATTTTATCACCATCTGTGTGATTTACCTTTTTGTTCTTGTACGTTTTCTTCCACAGTGTAGCATGCTGGATATAGAGTGTATTAATAAGGCTCATAGATGGTCTTTGAGCAAGTTCTGGGGTTTTCCCAAAAGGGAGGAGCTGGAATTTTTCCACTGTGACTGGCAGGTCTGATATTGCTTCATCAGTTGCTGAAGCATGAGTAAACAGAAGAATGGGGGAGTGGCAAACTTGATTATGCAGGAGATGGAGCTTAGGAAAAAGCTCTTTGTGTAGTGCAGTCTCTTAGTGCTGAAAGATCTTTCCTTATGCTTCAAACTGAAGCATAAGCCTATTAAAAAAAGGGATAGTTTATATGATTAATAGTTCCACATACTATTTTAATAATTGCAGCAAATAGCTATGTGTGGAATAATCTGCCAAGAGGTTAAAACATCTTAAAAATTGGCTGAAATAGTCTGTTTCTTACGTTACATGTACTTAAGTGGGGTCTCCAAATAGACTTAGTACCATTGTAGTCAGAGCGCACATACTTTGCCTTAACTTGTAGATCTTACTAAAGATGAGAATGTGTGACTTCTTAAGTGGTAAGGACCTTGAAACAGTAAGCAGAAAAACATTTTTGAAGGTACAAAATGTGCTTCCTGGCTTCAGATAAGGAAGCTCAGAGCATAAGCTACACATTGGGAAATGCTGTTGATGGTACTGCTTTTCTGGTTTTAATATATGTACATGTTTTTTAGAGAGAAGGCCTGTATAATAAACCTCACAATCAGTGTACAGATCACTGTATTTGAGTTCAGTATCCAGTAGAAAAGGAGCATTGGTGTAGTCTTAAATATAGATAATATCAGGCCAGTCCGTACTTGTAGAGCCTTCTACAAGGTGCTTAGGTTGCAGAACCCACTGTTTGGCAGAGAAGCAGTCCTTGGTTCTTGTTGTCTAGGTATTAAAGCCTGTCAGATGTGTTTGGTTAGATGAAGTGTCCTGAAATAGAGAATATTGTTTCTCACACAAAATATATTGTATTCTTTTATCTGAGGTGACCTTTGGCTAGGTACTGTTCAGGTGTGCTGGTACAGACAGAAAACAAACCTGAACTCCTTGAAAATTAGGCCTATCAAACTGGATTGTGACAGATTGATGTTGCTGAGGTTGCATTTGGGGTTTTGACATTTTCAGGAAGTAGCATTAGCAAGGTTTTTTTTCACAGCCTAAAGCTTGGATACCCCACCTGCCTTTTAACATTTCATTTCTAGTAAGATTTTGTTTTCCATTTGAATATCACATATTTATAGAAGTGATTGTGATTGATGGCCCCAAATTCTAATTGATCAAATTCTAATTGATTGTATTTTGGGTATTAGTCAAAAATGGTGCTGTTCTTTTTTCTCTTCCCCCCGCCCCCCCCCAAATTATTAAATGGTCAGAAACAAAACAATATTTAAAAGGAATGGAGTGGGGGAGATCCCATTTTAGAGGTGAATTGACTTTTTTTGAATCGCTGCCAGTTGATTCCCTTAATCTGCGTTAACTATAAATGTGTCGGGACTGACGTTTGGTAAACTGACTGGTCTCGTGTGTTGCTTTTAATTTCTCACTAATGCCATCTGCTGGCAACACGCAGAATATTTTGTTTCCATTTTAGCTGCGACCGTGAGGAAATGACCCAGAGCATTGTTTCACTTGCAGAATAAAAATTCTCTCAAGTTTTCTGTTTTTTAATACGGGCATCTTAGCGTTTTTAATTGATTTGAGAAAATACTGTATTTCTGTTCCCAGGTACAGGAACATCTTAAATCACTGCAGCCCAAGAGCATGTAGAAAGCTTTTTTGTGGAGCATTTTGTTCCTTGTGAATGTTTGCACAGTTTTGAATTGCTAACCACAATGCTTACCAAGTATATATGATATTTTAGCAAAATACCATGCCCAGTTTATCATAGTAATGTTTGTTTATTTAGGAAATAATGTTAACCTTTTGGTCAAACTTCATGTATACTGTATTATAATACAAACATTGCCATTTTAATGAAAACCAAAAATACCATAAATATTTTTTTTAGTTACACAGTAAGACTGCGGTTGTTTGAGGTGAAGCTGAAAAATGTGGTATAATCAGAAGGCTGACAGGCTTAGTACCTCAGTCTTTTACAGAACTGGCTAATGTTCCAAAACACAAGGAAAATGTCATAGTGTTCTTGCATATCTGAATGCGTACACTTTTTCCTCCTGAAAACTTGCTTTCTGGGATGCGTGTGAGAATGGCGAGATCTGACCGTTGGCGAATGGTCAGATTAGGGGGTGTTTGTCTGTAATACAGTAGTTAGTGCCTTGCTGCTTGGGCCTTGCTACTTGAGCCCAAAAAATGTAAAACTTGATTTTTAAATTAGGTGGTATCTCATGCTTTAATCATCTGTACAATTTAATATTTTCCCAGGGGGTATTTCTTCTCAAAGCTGTCCAATTCAGAGATGCTTATTTCAGAAGAAGGACTTGACATTTGAACAGACAGTAGTATAGAGGGCGTGTTTTCTGTTTAAGGTCATGCACATGGTTGGCAAAACCAGTAGTAATAAGGAATTCAGTGACCTGTCTGCCAGAGTTAATTCTGTTTGTGGCTTTGTGGAAAGACATTACTTATTCTGTACTGTTTATGGGGTCTGTATCACTTTTCTGTTCACGGTAAAGGAAACCTACGATGGTTCATTTCTAGCTTCAGTGAATGCTTTTCCAGCTCCTTCCCATAGTTCTTGGTTTTTTCCCCTCTTCACCAGCCCAGTGCAGTGGGCAAATGGAACAGTAACAGTTACATTCAGAGCTCTAGTGAGCATCTGTTATAATTGGAAGTAGAATCTGTGCCTGGATAAGCATTTGAAAAAAATCTTACTAAAAGCTGATTGTGCTCCAAATTTGTATTTATGTTACAATTTTTTTAATAGTTGCTTTTCTGTATCATCTGATTTTTCTCCCACCATTTTTCTGATTTTCCTTGTTCAAGTAAAGCTGTGCCTTTTTCTTATGAACATTGTTCTCTGAATCTGTTTTATGAGTATTAAAACAGTGATAAATGAATGTTTCTGAAAGCTTTACACTTCTGCTTGCCTCCACTGTTACGCCTTTAATATTAAATTTTGCTCTCTTAAGTGGTCTATAAATTGCTAGAGTAGGTAAGAAATGGATGTAGGGAATAGGATGTATTGTCTTGTCTCATATTTTGCAAGAAACTTAAGAGTATCTCAATTTTTGTAGTCAGTTGCTGAAGTACACAACCTCTGTTTTTAGGACACTTTCATTCTGGTATCTTTGACTGAATGTTCCTTTGTTTAAGTAGCTGGTATTTAGGTCATAGTAATACTTATTTTTAATGAAGGAAACTCTCCTAAATTAATCCTGGATGGATTGTACCAGAATCCCCTCCTGCCTGTCCTTTTTTAGTAAGCCTTCCTGCTCTGAAAACTGAGTATTTTCCAGCAAGACCTAGGTTGAGCATTGAAGACAGAGTGGATAAGAGTACCCGTGCTACTGCTTGTCCCATTTGGGAAAGGATGAAGAATAGCAGTAGAAGCAATGCTGTGGTCAAGACCTGCTTGTACTGGAGAAACTAATTTCTGCACTAGCCATGATGGATACGTGGCTAATGCCTCATTCACTGCCCTTTTGGTTGGCTAGGTCATCAGGAAGATTATTGGATGACAGGAAAGATATCTGATTACCGCACAAAGGCGTTGTGTTGGTAAATGGGTAGTGGCATATCAGTTGGAAAGGCACAGTTTTTTCATCTTTTGTCTTTTTTTAGTCATGACCTAAAGTTCTGCACTGCTTCTAGAAGCTAATTCTAACAAACTCCAAATAAAATAATATCTTCAGTTTGTGAAGGGGTGTAAGAGAGTATATGAGGATTTTTCTAGGTTTATGAGGTAACAAAGAGCAAGTGCCGTCAGAATTGGTTTGTCTCATGCTAGCCCGAAGTTGTATTTTTAATGTTAGTACTTTACATGATTTGTGTGCTCATGTTTACTCACTCTCTCAAAAAAAAGGCAGCTGATGACTGTTGGAGACATTAATCCTTTAAAATTTTTTTTTTCCTTTGGACTCTATAAACTAAAGCCCTTCCCCAGTTATGCTTTTAACTAGTTTCTTTCTAAACAATTCTATCATTTAGTAACCTCACATGGGAAAAAGCTCATAAGAAATGGGCCACCAAACCCATTAGTAGGACACTTTCAAATAGATGTGAAAATACTGCATTTTGTTCAGAAAGTTAATACTTTTTCCAAAAAGTGTTACCAACAAATTTAAGTTGCTGGTGTCCTTTTGTATCAAACTATTGTCACTTTGTGGCATTGCAAAAAAACCTCTATTAAATATCTTAATGGCTAAGAAAAAAACCCATCAGTATCTATTTTAACATTCAGAAAATACCAAGTTTATTTTAAAAATCAGCTCAAGGAATTAATAAGATATGTGATAGGAACTAGAATTCACTCATAGTAAAAATAAAATTTTAAAAGTGAACCAGACCTGATTTGTGAGGTGAGTCAAGACCCACTTCAGTTTTAGACCTTGATATTTTGTGGTGCCTTTCACTCTTTAAGAAAAACCCACTTTAGGTAAGCTGGATTAATTTGTCTTAATGTGATAGAATCATATGGTGCAACAACAAAACTGCAAGTTATCTCAGTCATGCACACGTGAATAACTGCTGGAGAAAGATCATGAAGGTGTAATTTTTTGTGCTCAATTAGATCTTCCTGTTTCAGCATTCTTTTATCTTGTTTCATGTTGTGATTTAGTGCATATAAACCATAGTTTGCATATTGGGGAAGGCATTGCCTTTGATTACAAAACCTTCTCTTGCAAACTGTTAACAGTTTTTTCTTTCTATTTAAAGATAAATCAATAGAAACTGCCTTGTTTAGATAATTTGCCCCAGTTAGGATTGCTGCTTGTAGAAACAGTCAGTATGGGTGGTGCCTTGCCACTGCCGCTGTGTGTCACTGCAGGGCTCTATCACTGTGCAACTCTCAGAATTCCAGCATCAGTCCTGCAGCTTCTGTTACGACTTTTTTTTCCCTTTCTTTTCTTTTTTTTTGTTTACATGAGGGGCTGCTGGAGGGAGGGTGCAAGTTTGTCCCTGCCCTTTATGCTCCTTTAAACAGAATGAGCAGGGAATTACTTAGAAGTTGTGCAGCACATACCTCCAATTCATTTATATAAATTACATATTAATTGCATTTGTTCTTCATTTGTCTTTTGCCTTGCAGACCAGAATCTGTAGAAGCTAGCCCTGTGGTAGTTGAAAAATCGAACAGTTATCCGCACCAGTTGTATACCAGCAGCTCGCACTCACACAGTTACATTGGTTTGCCCTATGCAGTAAGTTTTGTGCTAAGTGTTCTATACAAAATATATTATGTAAAAAATCTGCTGTTTTTCTCTAGAAAAACTGATTCACGCTTATGTTTCTATATCTTACTGGGAGTTGGGTAAGTTGGCTAAAAATGGTCAGTTAGAAGCAGAATACAGAACATAGTGCACTTAAATGTAATGATACAGTTGAGAAGTTAGAAAGTAAGATTGAATTGTGACATAAATGAAATTTAAACCTTTTACTAAAAAAGGAAGAAACATGAAGTTCTCTGCCAAATGAATTCTTACACTTTGGCATTAATAACCATAAGTGTATGAGCATTTACGATAACTTACCTTTTAACAAAATTCTAGGACCATAACTATGGTGCTCGGCCTCCTCCAACGCCTCCAGCTTCTCCTCCTCCATCAGTGCTTATAAGCAAGAATGAAGTAGGCATATTTACCACTCCCAACTTTGATGAAACCTCCAGTGCTACTACCATCAGTACATCAGAGGATGGAAGCTATGGAACGGATATTACCAGATGCATTTGTGGCTTTACACATGATGATGGATATATGATCTGTTGTGACAAATGCAGGTAATGAATATTAAAATAACTTTAAAAGTAAAAATTATTTGAAACTTCAGGCTGCACTGAAAGTAAATGTAACTAAATGGTGTTCTAATTACGCTGAGTCACAAGAAATTTCCTTCCATCAGAAAAGTGCTTGAAGGTTGTGTGGTTTTCTTAAAGGCAAGGTAGTCAGTTAAGGCGAGTGAGTATTTTATGATTTATTCCAGTCAGTCTTGACTATTCATTAATTTGGTCATACCTTTACTTGTGCATTGCTGCTTAGTAAGGTTATACCTTTTTTCCCTCTAAAAAAGATGTCTGTGGTAGTCCATCCCAAGTTATTTGTTAGTATGGTAAAATAAAGACCCTAGGCATTATTTAATCTGCATGTACTGAGTTATAAAGATCTTCGTGAATTATATATATGTAAATCAAAGAACTTGAAGGATGCACAATAACGTGAAACTTCTCAAATATTGGTTTCTCTGTGCATTATCTTTCTGATAGCTCTTTAATTTTCAAAGGATTTAGTTAGTACGTATAAGAAGACTAGCTTAGATTTTTACTGGAGAAGCTGAAGTTAAATGTTTAGACTTCTGAGTTATGTTTAAGCGCCTACTTGATAATAGTATAATGAGGGACTGCTATTAAATACTTGCAAAAATACGCTTAGAAATTTTTAGAGCTGATGTACTTAACAGAAGACAAATCTCGTGTTTCTACTCAATATTAGGCTGTATTTTTACCTTCAGTGTAGTTAATGAATGCTGCTGAGTTTCTTAGATCTTTGTGTATTGTATAAAGTGATAGTTATAGCTAATAAGAGTATTAATTTGAGCCCCATTCTTTTGTCTGCATATGTAACAAGCTTGTTAATAATTTCTGATGGTCCTTGATTTTGATTGTCTTGCTCCTTCTTTTGAAATATATTAAGATGTTCTTCCGACAGTGGAGTTGTAGGCCGTCACCATTTAGGTAGAGGTTTTTTTTCCTTTGAAGAGGAGGTTTTCTGTGAGGAGTTTGTGAATTTACCACAACTCTTTCCAAGTGGGAAGATAACTATTTTTGTGTCACTCATCCTTCTAGTAATGTAGGGAGGAGTATAAACTACTGTTTTAGGTTAACTTTCAGTCTAGCAAGCAGTCTCTCTTCTCTGACTCTGGGAAGCAGTTAATGCTCTTTCTATGCTGCACAAAAGTACTACCAGTTCATAACAGTCTGTATAAAAACGTGTATTTATTTTTCTCTTAAAATATAAAAGGAAATCAAACCATATCTTTGTGTATATTTCTATATATAAAAATAAAAATATTTTATGTACCTGTTTCTAAAAGGAAGTTGAATCCTTTTGTTTAAAACCAAACCACTTGTTGGTATGTAAAGCGTAAGTCTTGTTGCTGAGGGTCTCTGTCTTGTTCTCTATCGTGATAATTTACTGTTTTATTTCTGATGTTAGAGAAAAATTTCCAAGAGAAAATGAGTCAGCTAGCAGAGTGGTGGCAAAGGCAGTGATTGAGAGATGTAGTTTTAGGTAGTATTGAAGCTGAATAAAGATAACAATGAAAAAGGAAAGAACAGCTTACTTTCTTTGTGTATTGTGCACACAATTTTTCAAATTGTACTTTAAAGTTGGAATTTTGTTTTGGTGTTTTTTATAGTGTCTGGCAGCACATTGACTGCATGGGGATTGACAGACAGCATATTCCTGACATATATCTGTGTGAACGTTGCCAACCCAGGTAAGTAGTTCTGTTGATTTTGAACTCTAAAATGGAATGGAACAGTACACAACTGATTGTTTTCTGAGTATCTGAACACTGTTAGGGTACTGTTTGTTCTGTAATAGTCAATTGGAAATGGTAGAGGTCTGTTTTAATACTTAGGTGCACTGATTTACTTTCTAATTTCAGGAGTTTAGATAAAGAAAGAGCAGTGCTGTTGCAACGAAGGAAAAGAGAAAATATGTCAGGTGAGTAAAACTTTAAAACTCTTTCCTTACCAAAAGTCATAAAACAAGCATAAATAAGGTGTATAGACTTAAGAGTGCATGCACGGTTCCCGCAGTTTTGACAGCCTTCAGCATATAAGGTTCAGTAAATCAATGCCTTTTACTTGACTCTATAGTTACCAAGTTAATTTCACATCAGAATTGTTGTTCCATGTGTTTTATTAATGGTTTTCAGTGCTGCAGTTTTTTTGTAGCAGTGCGGAATATTTCAATCTGTTGAACAATATTCAAGTTTCATAATAAGCAACATTGCTTTTATAATAACTAGAACTACTTTTGAGTAAGGTGCTGGATTTGAAGTGGGAAAGCTTCAAGTTTCATCTTTTGAGATGAAAGAGTTTCTAAGTTTGCCTTCTTTCTGGAAGAAAGTTTTGGGACGAAATCTTAATTCTGATTTGCTGGATGTAGATGGGGGGGGAGTGGTTTGGTATGGTTCTGGGTTTGTTTGGACAATGGGAAAAGTTGCTAAACAGGTAATACGATATAGGTAATAATGATACTTTGAGGGTTTTTTGCCTTTGATTATCAGGTGACATGTAATGCAAGTACCCATTTCAGTCTATGTATTCTATGAAAGTAGTTCTTGTACCCATTCTCATGATTTCAGAACTTACGTGGCCTAACTAGTCAGGAGTTCTGTCTGGCCATTACCAAAATGTATTGTAAAATTCTTGATTGACAGATGGTACTTTCAAACTCTGTTAGAAAAGGAAGAATTTGGGAGGGAGTCATCCTCCTAAATGTAACATGTTGTACTTTCAGATCATGTCTCTGAAGTAGTGGAGTGTGTATGTGTGTTTTAAGATTTCTTTTAAAAATACCATGTAGATAAGGTCTTGCTGCCCACTTATATGCCTTCAGAAAATCTGTGGCATGTGTGACACATCTGTGCTTCTTGGTGCAGTTGACACTTTGTGTTGTCTGGTACTAAGTTGCCTAAACTCCCTTAAAGCCATTAATGACCTACTTATAAAACCACAATCATTTTGTGTTTTGTCTGTGTTCATTTTAATAAAGCCAAGCTTATTTTACAAAGTTTTGGTTGACTTACTAGGTCAACCAAATTTAAATTCTAAACAGTTTCAGAATTTAAAATTATTTTTGTTGATTCTGTTGAAATAGTAGAATGAGTAGATTTATTTATTTGGGGTTAATGAGTTCGCTGAGTGTTATGATAATACTGTGAGGTTGAAGTTGAATTTTCATACAGGGTAGGGGAAGTTGATGATCTGAGCTATTTACATAATCTCTCGGGATTTGTAAGCACACTATCTTGTCATTTACTGTAAACTTACGGGAAGAGATTAAAAATCTTAGGAGGAGCTGTGACGAGATCTTACCTTTGAAGTTAAGTGTTTAACCCTCCTTAGTCTTGATGATCAGTGTTCTAAATCTGTTACATGCATTCAGTGGGAAAGGAGATACTAAATGGTGAAGCAAAAATAATCAAAACAGAGTTAAAAAGAAAGGCAAATTCTGGTCCTCTTCAGTCTAAAACATGGTCAAAGTGCAGTATCAGTTACTGTGATTTATAATGCATAACTTGAACGTATGTGTTTACACCTCTTAATTTCCATTTAGCTTGGCTAAATGTACTTTACGATGACTGCTGTACAGTTCATTTGGACTTAGTGATTTTGGGTATAAAGTGTGTGAGACATTAGTAAAATGGGCAATTTTTGTAGATGATTTCAAGTAGGGAAAGCAGAGTGGTATCAGTTTGGATCTTTTCAATATTCAAGAGGAGTAGAATGTTACTTATAACTTAGTTATTACTAAGTTACAGGTGTTTGATAAAAGGTAAGATTGCCTTATTTGGATGCTCTTTGATGAATTAGTGTATATATATATAAAAACAGGGCTTTTCATTTAGATATGAGAATTCTTTACAGTATAACATTTTTATTGTAAAGATTACAATAAAAATGTGCATATTTATTACAATAAAAGGTGCTGGCTTAGCTGTGTTTCATCCAAAGGTAAATAGTGAGGAGATAGTAGTAGATGAGTTGGTTTACTTCAAGAAAAGGACTTTTAAATGAACATTTCACATGACAGAAAATTGCATGTCTTAAACTTCTGTGTAACCACATCATCTTTTTTTCTGGCAACATTTTTAGCCCATTGTTCTTGGGCCTGTGGTTGTCTGAGGTGTTGTTGATTTTGTTTTTCTGGTATCAAAGTCCAATTCTGGTGCAGCTTACTGTGCACTGGGTTACCTACTATGGCTCAGTGAAGTGAGCACCTTTGTTAAGCCTGTACTCAGTTGTGTACTGGATGTTTTGGGTTTGGTTGGTGAGGTTTTTTTTTTGGGGGGGGGGGTTTGTTTGGTTTTTTGTTGGTTTTTTTCCCCCTAGGATACAGTATAGAGATGTGTAACTTACACAAGGATGTTGCTTTAAGTTCTTTGGTTTTGAAATCGATGCTGTCGAGATCACTTGCTGCTTATGGGTAAATGGATCTGGGCTCTTAACTTGTGAAATTTGGGGGAGTTATCTTGTTTCTGACATACAAACTCTAGATCTCCCCTTAATGCGCTTTACCAAGGCTCCTCAAAGTGAAAGCAGGTTATGTAGGTTAGGAAGGAGTGTATCAAAACAACTCTATGTAATTATATGTTCAGGTGAGGTAATTATTCTTTACAGTAAGTTAGAGCACAGTGTAGACAACAATATTGAAATGTTGCTTCCCTAAGGAAGATAGTGTTTTGTGGAGTTTGGGGCAAGGGGGAGAGGTGTGTGGTTGTGACATCATGATTCTGTAGGCACTAGTGTATGGACTACAGACACCAACAATTTCAAGAGGGCCTGGGGTTTCTATTTCTCAGGCATTGGTTATTCTGCTGTCTATTATTAGACATTTCTTCTTTTTGTGTGCTTTTTATACTTGCTTAAAAAATAACCTCAGCAGAGATGTAGACAAATACAAAAAACATCATCAATTCCTATTTGATGAAGTATAATTGCATGATAAAGTGCTCAATAGAACAACCAAGATGGTAAAATGGGATTGTTTACTGTGCACAGAAGAATCTTAAGGAGTGTTGGGAGCAGGAAAAATCTAGAGTAACCAGTAGCTGGAGTTCTTTATTTAGTAAAGAAGGTTTCAAGAATTAGGACTGCTGAGTGCACTGATTAAAGCAACATCCTTCTGAGATCAGAAGGAATGTTTTCTCTCCTCTCATATTGAGTATTTGTAAAGCCTGCTTCTGTGCCATTTGAAAAAAAGTTTTGTGTAGTGTGAAGTGTGTTTACTTAAGGCAGAATATTTGGAAAAGCTGCTAAAATCTGAGAAGTCTGTACTGAGCACATGCAAACAGCAGTCTCTTATCTGTGTACATCATCTCTCTTCCAATCCTCCCCATCCTTCACAGCCTTTCATCTTGACAGAACTAGGGTAATCCTGTTTCAGATCGGGATGTGTGCTTGTCTGACATAAATGCTGATGTATGCTAAATTTCAGGCTTTGGCCTTTGGGTCTGTGAGAGCACAGCACAAAGAAAAAGTGTCTGTCAGTTTGTGTATGATCATCTCTTTTCTCTTCCCTGAGTAGCAGAATGTTACTGTTAGGGATTTTGAGTACAAAAGGCTTATGGCTAAAATGACATATTTGCTCTGAGAAAAAAGCACTTAACAGTGCAAATTGCAGCTGAAGTAGTTGATTATGACTTACATATGATTAATTAATAGAGCTTCAGAAGAAATGCTGGTCAGTCATTAATTTTAATCCCTTCTAAAATACAGTCATCTGAGAGAATCCAAATGCCATATTACAAGTAAAACCTAAATATAAGTGAATGAGTTAACAGATTTTTAATTTGATTTTTTTTACCTTTTTTGTTCTGATTCTAATTTTGCTTAAAATGGAATATGGTCATTAATTCCATTCAAAGAATAGAATTTAATGTGGTGCCTTTTCCTTACCTTGCATTACAACCGTCTCTTAATTACCAGTTTCTCATTGGTCCTTCATTTTCATGCTGTTGCAACTGTTGGTGAATTTTGCATATGAGTGCTTGGAGCATTTGTCAGTATGAATTTTTGTGTTTTGAAAGCAGATGTAGAGTAGCTAGTGAACGTTCTTTCTACAGTACTTGAGCATTTACAGAGCATTCTTTGTTTTAAAGATGGGGATACCAGTGCGACAGAGAGTGGTGATGAGGTTCCTGTGGAATTGTATACTGCTTATCAACATACACCAACAACAATTACTTTAACTCCTACAAGAGTTACAAAAGTCAATGATAAGAAGAGGAAAAAAAGTGGAGAGAAAGAACAGAACATAGCAAAATGTAAAAAAGTAAGTGAATGTGATTTCTCATATTACTCTGGTTTATAAATTGTAGCTGTGTGGCTTTTCTTACCAAGAGACACTAATTCAAAAATCAGGCTATTTTACTACCTTCTTTTAGCGTGAAATTTATTACTCTGCAGTAAATTATAGTCTTCCTAGGTGCTCAACCCACATGATCCCTCTTTATTTCAAGTTAATATATCCTGGCTGGGAGATTGCAGTTTTATAATTGAGGTGGAATCTTACCATAGGAATTGCATTTACTGGACCATTTGAAATAGTTAGAGGTGGGGCAGAATAAGATTTAGGATACCCAAAGAATTCCTTAAAAGTGTTCATTTGTGCTAGTTTTAAGTACAGAAATGTTTGCTGACAGTTGTCCTGATGCGACTCCATGTCCATTTAATTGAGTTGAAATTGTGTAGAACTGTGCTGTCAGAATGTTAGCTGCTAAACTAATTAGACTTTTTAAAAAATACTGACACCATACTATTCAGCTACAGGTGTATAAACAGCATAATATATGTGAAGACAAAATATTTGTGAAGTAGTAAAGTACATGGAACTTCCTAAACCAGTCGTTTTCATAGTTAATTTCATTTGCTTGGATGAGAATTTTGTCCTTTAAAACTTGAAAGTTAGAATTAGTTATTGATGTCTTTTTGGAAATCTTTAGTACAGTGTTTACTTTTAATTGAACAGTTCTTAGTACGAATCTATTGCCATGTATTTTTCTGTTATCTCTGATACTTTGGCTTGGATTCTGAAATTCCAAAGAGTCAAGTTGTAATGGGACAGAAACGTAGAGGTGCCTGGCTTCTGTGCACTTAGGTTGGAATGCTGAATTGGTTTTTAAAATACATTTTGTGAGATGTAACTGCTTACCTTCTTGAGATTACAGCACAGTTTTTTCTGTTGTTCGCATGTTGCATGTGTAGTTGAAGAGTTGTTAATTCGTTAGCAGATTTTGAATTCCTTTAGAGATTTTGTATTTCCTCCAGTGAATATAAATACCTAATTTTATTCCAGGCATTTCGAGAAGGATCCAGGAAATCTTCACGAGTAAAGGTAACGTGATTTTGTTTGGGTTTTGTTTCCATCCTTAACTGTACATAAATAATAAGCATCAAGAGTATAGTTGGGGCAATACACGAAGCACTACAATATTCTCTTCTTGGTAACTAATGTATTACATATGATTACAGTGATTTTAAATTAAGGTATGAGCACTACATTTTTGTCCTCCGCAGTTAACTGAAATAATTAGTGCAAATTTTTATTTCAAGAATAGGTGATTTTCAAGAGCTAGTAGATGAATTGGGGCTCATTTATGCTATGCAAGGGAGTAAAATTGAGTGAACACCTCATTTAAACTTAGTGGCTCCAGCTTTTCGTAACTGTTAAGCAGCAAAATAATGAAATGGCTGTAATTCATTTGAAAGCTGAGGTAGTGATTCTGCTCTGTCAAACCTCGATCTATGTACCTGGTGGGACTCCTGTGAATCTGGTGGGATTTTGCTCATGGCTACTGGCAAAGTCTGAGGGAATCATACTGGAATGATTTAAGTGTTACAGCAGTCTTTAAAATTTTCTGGGAGATAAAACTGTGCATGGAGTGAGACCTAGGTATTTCCGTAGTTCATTCATGCTTGGTATATATAAAAACAAGTGGGATGCAATTTACACTTCAAATGTATCAGATGTGACTTGTGAACAGTGAAGACGGAATTGGGGAAAGAAAAATCTCTAATTTTGTGGGGTTTAATATGGTGCTTGTAAGGTTCCATTGTTTTTTCATGGTTGTCTTAGCATCACACCTTTTTAAATGCTGTTTGTGTGTATGGTTTTCCTCATGCACAAAAAAATGTAAACAGGTAATTTGAATTGCTGAACTACTTGTGTTTTATTAATGTTTAATAGTGTCTCTGCTCAGGTGGATAGAAAAGGGAGCGTTGGCTGGCTGCTGCTGTCCGTAAGGAGCTTTGGTTGGCTGCAGCCTGGCTGCTGCTTGTGAGGTCTGGAGGTACAATGGCACTTTCTTTAAAAGTGAAAGGATCTGAAGCACTGCAGAAGAAAATTTTATAGTGAGGAGAAATAAGGAGAGAAAAATGTTATATGCAAAGCCTATAACATTAGAGTCACAACCTTAATGTGGCAGGTGTACAATTTAGTAAAGTTTAGTAAGTTATGTAGCGGAAGGAAAGATATGGCATGATCTTTGAAGTTGAAAGGGGAAGACCAAGTCTGTGTATTGCAGGATAGAAGCTGGAGTTCTCTGTATTTGCATATGTTCACAAAAGTTGAGTGGGCAGGGAGATCTGACCCTCTAACTCCTGCACTTCGATTCGTGATGCAGTGCAGTTGTGGGAGGAAACAATGTCACTCTCCATTCTCATCCCACTAAGAGCGGGAATTGCTGTTGAGGAGGGAAAGTATTCCTGAACTTGGGTGATATTTACTAATTAATAAAATTTTTGAAAGGACAAATGTAATGTGACTGAATTTAACTCACTGTTTTTAAGTAATGCAAAGTTTTATACCAGACTTGCTAAAAATACCAAACTTTAAATCAATGACACATACCTTTGCCCATCATTTTATGTCTTGTAGAAATATTTTTTTTATTTTAGTATCTTACCTTCTAATATCTGTTCACTTACTTTAATTTTTAGGGCTCAGCTCCAGAGATTGATCCTACTGACAGTTCAAACTTTGGATGGGAAACTAAAATCAAGGCATGGATGGATCGTTATGAAGAAGCAAATAATAACCAATACAGTGAAGGTGTCCAGAGGGAGGCACAAAAAATAGCTCTCAGATTAGGCAATGGAAATGACAAAAAAGAAGTCAGCACCAGCAATCTGATTTTCAAACCTCCAGTAGAGGTAATGAGTTGTGCCTTGTTGTGTTACTGCATGCTGTGTTTGTGCCATGACATTAGATGCCTTAAAAAAACCCAACCAACCCAAAAAACCCAAACCAAACCAAAAGAAACAAAACAAACAAACAAAAAAAAACCAACCAAAAAAAAAAGCACCCACAGAAACACCTAGGGACTTCACATTCACTTTCTGTTCCTTGTCTCACCAGATCTAAGCATCAGAAGTTTAGCATATTTTTCAGAACTTGTAATTTATTTTTATACATGCTGTACCACCCCTGGTTATGTTTACACTTGTATATCATTTATCCTAAAAAGTAGCTAAGGTGTTAGTCTGAGCCTGAACATTGGATTGTCCTTAGACTGTCTTTTGACATACAGTCAGCTTTAGTCAGCTTTGCTGCTGTTTCTCTTTGAGGGATATCAGGAGTGGTTAGAGTAGAAAGAATCATTGAAGCAGAATTTTTTTCTCCCTACTATGTGTATCAAGATGTTCATTGTCTACATTTTTCTTAAGGTGTGGTAAGTGTTCTGGATGTTCATGGGTGGTGTTTCTGATATTGAATTTTTTTAAACTAATGATCCTGTAATTTCTAGTTTATGAAGAAATTGTGCAATGTCTTTTTCTAGCCTTACTTATCAGTAACTTACCAGTTACTTACAGGCTTTAAAATCAGAGCCCTAAAAGACTTAGCATTTTGTAGCAGAAATCTTGAGGAGTAAGTTACTGTAGCAGATTAATGGAAGCATCTTTGCTTCTTTTTCTCAAAGACCATCATGGCATATGGGACACCCTCCTTAGAGGAATATCCCTACTTACAGAGCCTTTTGCCTACATAGAGGCTACTTCCTTTTTGATTGGTGATGACAGTTATGAGAGGTGTGAGTTCACTAATTGCCAGGGTATGTATTGGTTTTTAATTAAAAGCCATCCTTCCATCTAAAGATATGAAAATGAATTTGGAAACTCTCTCAGGATTCTTTTTTTAAATTTAAATTATGTTATTTTCCTGTTCTGTTTTTCCTTGAATGAATTGTGAATGTCGTTTTATGTCTGCATGTTTTGTTTTGTTTGAAGGAATTGAAGCCTTTTGAAAGTGTTGTGCAAAACAATTCAGCAATTCATCCTAGTCATGGTGAGAGTTAAGTGCACTAAAGGCCATAGTACTTGAATTGTGAGAACATGAATATGTTGGTTTTCAGCCATATCCTGGAGAACTAGGGCTAAAGCATTCCTTGTATCTAAATTGATAACTAGTAGCATCGGTAGGGGAGCAGAACAGCTTGGTGATTCAGTCTTGAGGTTTAATTGCAAAAAGGAGGGGCTTTTTAGTTCATATAAAATTGTTTAGTAGATGTGAAAGTGTAATCTGCTGTTAATAATAATGAAAAAATGGTAGCAATTGAAAATTCATAAATGAATCTATGTCTTTACAGAGTTATGTGCAAAAAAACAAGAAAATTTTAAAGGCTGCCAAAGACTTGCCGCCCGATGCACTTATTATTGAATACAGAGGAAAGTTCATGCTGAGAGAACAATTTGAAGCTAATGGATATTTCTTTAAAAGGTTTGTTCATTCCTGATGTTTTAGTAAAATAACTGTTAAAATGTTGTTTGCCAGACTGTTGCATTAGGTGCATATGGGTCTTAGTTACCAGCAGTGTCTTGCATTTTACTTTGATTAAAAGTAATGACAGCTGGAATGTTGTCTCCCTCTTTGTCTTCTGGGTATCCTTACAGATTTGTTCAGGATCTAGTTTTCCCTTTCTTTGTTCTTCCCTTGTCACAGGATTCCTGCATTCTCAGTTGGGTAGGTGTGCTTTCCTGGCTTGAACCAGGGAATAGACAGGTTCTGCCATCCTAAAATAATTGATAATTTAATGGTAAAGGCTTTATCTTTTGTAAAAGAAACGGATTTTAAGTCTATCAGGCTGAGAATGAAATAGGAAACAGATCAGTTTGGGGCCATTTTCGTGCCAGAGTTCCCTAGTTGCTTAGTTTACTGAGATGTGTGTGACTGATTCCTTCTTCCTGTGGATTGTGTTCAATGCTGCCACTAACTGCATGGACATGCCTACTTGGGAATTTTCAAGAGGCCTGTTGGAGGGTATAGAATACACACCTTTTACTGCTCAGTAAAGATGGAAAGGTTCCCTGGCACTTGGAATAGCAGAACTCAAAGCTTGTCTTCCCGAAGTATTTGGATGCCCCTTTCCTTCAGGAGGATTGGTGCTAGTGATGCTGCAGGTGTTAGGCAGGGATGTGGAGGTCTTACTTCTCTTAAAAATAATTCTATGTGGATTATAAATTTCTGAGTTTTGGTGCCTGTCGTAAGGAAAGTTTAAGAAATTTGAATAACTTTAACTTTGTGTCTTGTGTGTCTAGTGCTTGCTCTGTTAGTGTTCTCCCTTTAGATCCTAATCAGATGATACAGGGTTGTGACTCCATCTTGAGGTGTTCTGAGAATACATTTGGGGAATGTACCAGTTAAAGCCATGAAGCTTAAATATAAAAATGTCATTCATAGATTAACCTCCAAATTTGGTGTATTGCGCCACGCATCATGGTACAAAGAATACTAATAAGAATAAACATTATTTAGCATCTTTTAAAATTATTAAATTCCTGGCTTTCTTGTGTGTTTTTTAGGCCATACCCATTTGTTTTGTTTTACTCCAAATTCCATGGGCTAGAAATGTGTGTTGATGCAAGGACTTTTGGAAATGAAGCTCGATTCATCAGGCGTTCATGTACGCCAAATGCAGAGGTGAGCACATTTAGAAAGTTAAATTAGGTTTTATTTACTTAGTAATCTCCTTTTCATTGGATTCCTGATAATTTGAGCAGTCCCTACAATTTTTATACAACTACTTGAAAGTAATATATGATAATATAATAACATTTTCTTGACTATAGGTGAGGCACGTAATTGAAGATGGAACAATTCATCTTTATATTTACTCCATCCATAACATTCCAAAGGGAGCAGAGATTACCATAGCATTTGATTTTGATTATGGAAATTGGTAAGTATTTGAAAATGCTATTCTAAAATACATCTAATGCTCATTAAGTTATTTTGCAATTCAGAATGGCTTTGGTTTTGTATCATTTAGTTTCTTGCATGCTTTAGTAACACAGGGGTCCTTAGGCGCACTGTATTTACAATGAACAGTGTGCATGTGGGCAGTTACGTATTTTTATTACTCCATTTCTGTGATCTGCTCTTAAGCCAGCTTGGGTGCAGTGCTGTGCAGACATGCCTTTGCCGCTTGACTTGAGCTGTGTATGGCCACAGAGTATGTGTGGTAATCAGCATGGGTTCAGACTATCTCAAGATACCCTGCACTGTTCGGAGCTGTAGGCATACTCCTCTTAAAAATACACGGTAGCTGTGTGTAGTACCTGTAGCTGACAGCCTGTTTCAGTTGAATATGTTTGAACAACATTTTCTGTGTGTTCAAGTGGAGCTTAAAATAGTGCAAAGTGACTCTGAGTTAGATGTGCTCGTGCTGTAAATTGTCTACCATCTTGGCATATAGAATGAACTCTGACTTCCATGTGTCTGTTCGTTTTGTGTTGGTTATATTTCCACCTAGGATTACACTCAGATTTTAGATGTCTGTTGTCTTTCAAGCAAAATACTAACCTTGAATTTAAAAGAATTCCATGTGGCAAAGCTAAAGAAGCCAAAACTTCTTTTAACTGGTAGATAAAGTTGTTGAATTACCATAGATGTTGTATATTGTGGTGAAAACTTTAGTCCACCTGCATTTTAACGTGGTTGGTTTGCATAATAGTAGATGTTTAATGTGAAATATCGGTGATTAAGTATTGAAGGGTCTCATTGCTGCACAACCTAATCGATTATGTCGTCTTGCATTTAATTACTTGCAGTAAATACAAAGTGGATTGTGCTTGCCTCAAAGAAAATCCTGAGTGTCCAGTTCTCAGACGTTCCGAGCCTACAGAAAACATCAATACTGGATATGAAACTAGAAGGAAAAAGGGAAAGAAAGAGAAAGATGTTTCAAGAGAAAAGGAGACTCAGAATCAGAACATCACATTGGATTGTGAAGGAGCAGCCACCAAAATGAAAATTGCAGATAATAAACAGAGGAAGCTCTCTCCCCTCAGGCTGTCCATTTCTAATAACCAGGTACTGACATAAAGATGCTCAGAAATAAAAGCTTTTAAATACAGATATTCTCCTTTTATAGCTACTGAAGGAATTTTAACAAGTCACTGAAAAGCAATGTGCAGATTTATCAAAAATCAGAATTATGGATAAGCTGTTTAGAATTTTACATACTATTTTCTGTTTTCCTTAATATGTGGTTGCAGTTAAAGGTATATGGGTTCCTCTACTGGTTTTGACTATACCTTTTTCTTCTGAATGTATTTGTGACTCTCTAATGTGAAGGCCTCATGTCACGCTTTCAGGAGTTCCCAGTCCATCCTGAAGTGCCTTTTTGTTAATTGTCTGTGTGACTCAGTACTATTTTAAACATAGCAGTAAGTAGCCCTGCTCTTAAAACAGGCCTCTAACCCAGAATACTGACTGTTGACTGCAGCCCAATTTTGATAGAGTTCTGCAGCTCCATGTTTAATTCAGTTGGGAGGAGGAAGGTGTGTTTTGAAGCTGAATGTGTAGGTAGTATGGTAAAACTACCTGGTAATGTACTGGGATAGTAAATTTTAAATTAGTCTTTTTTTGAATGTGTCAGTTTGAAAGAACTATTGGGAGGGATCCATGACATAAATCATTAATTTTGCAGAGCAGCTCTTAAAGATAACTATTTAACATGATTAGATTGTTACCTTAGTAACGGTCTATATTTCTTCATTTTTGGGGGTGGTGGTGATGATTTTTTTTCTTATATGATGGTTTTTGATGATGACTTAGGGGCAGAGAAAAGGGAGTTATTCTGGGAGGGAGCAATTCCTAGTTCTTATAACATTTTAGGACTGAAGGAAATAAGGTAAAAATGAGCATGTTGACACCTAGTTTTCCTAAGATGATAAATTTTTCTGGAGTCTTAGTAGCTAAATAGCTTAAAAATGGTTGCAAGTCCAGAAAGCATGCATGTGAATTGCAAATTATGACCTCCAGAGAGGCAATATTGAAACTTCAAGTGATTTTTTTATTTGTGTTTTGTGTCATGTTTTTAAGAAGTGATAACTGGTATATGGAACCGTCTCCTGATCTTTTCATGTGATATACAGTGCTTATATAGAACAGCCACAGAAAGCTTGTATTGTTTTTCAAAACGGAAGAGTAAAGCTGTTAAAAGTACATTTACGTTTTCCCATATGCTTTCTTTACTTTAGCATCATATATGTCACCGCAGGAAAAAAGCTGCTAATTGACTGGTTTCTATGTTTAGATACATATTTTAAGACAAACTTTAAATCTTTGTCTAGTCCTTTATGTAAATGAAATTGCATATAGGACTAGTGAACACTTAATTTGTTTCAAATTTATGATTTTGTGCTTGTTTTTTCTTTCAAAACAGAAAACCATTGTTAGTTAGGTAACTTTTGTGTTTCCATATGATATGGCACTGTCATTAGATTATATAGTGGGTCTTTAAATGGAAAATGGGATTTCAGTTGAATATACTTCTGAGCTGAGAAAAACTTCTGTGTAATTGTTAACAAATTCATTGTAATCTACTTTGGCATTCATTCTGTTTCACTGAAATTAATGCTGTTTTTTAATGGGTGTATAAAACAAAGCTCCTAAATATTTAATGGATTATAAAGTGGTTAGAGCAGTGGCCATTGTTAGTGTCCAAAAGTTTTGTTTTGTTTTAATTCTGATACTTCTTTTGGCTTGGTGGGTTGGAAAAGTGGGGATGGAACACTTTCATCCTGATTTATTGGTTTGGTTACTCTTGATGTAGTGATCTGAGGGTTCTTAGTTCTGTGTAGCTTTTAGTTTACCCTAGTTTGCAAGAGGAGTAGAACTTCTGTAAAACAGTCATTTCCATCTTCCAGGAGCCGGATTTTATTGACGATATAGAAGAAAAAACTCCCATTAGCAATGAAGTAGAAATGGAATCAGAGGAGCAGATTGCAGAAAGGAAAAGGAAGATGGTAAGTTGGGAAGCAAGTTACTGCCTAAAAGCATCACTAAGGCTTAGTGACACCTGCTCTTCCCATGCTAATTGCTGCCTTTTTGTGGGCTTGTAGAGTCTGAGCATGTGCAAAGTCAAATCCTTACATGAACTTAGCCTTAAAATGCAAGGCTTGCTATTTGAGAACACTTCATCTGGCTTCATCACTGCTTTCTGACAAAAATCTGCTTTTATCTTCAGTTGTGTATAATTTTTTTAGTGCCTTTGGATGATTTCTGCAATGTCTTTTTTAGATCTAATTATTTGCTCTTTATAATTGCTTGTTATTTGTAATGGCCATTTTTATAGATAGCATTGGGAATCAAGATTTGATTATAGTTCCCAACTTTAAAAGTTTCAGAAATCCTAATCTTCAGAGTTTGGCAGAACAGTGTTTAAAAAAGTAGCATTTTAAAATACACTTTTTTGTTGCTAAATTTTTTGAATACTTAACAAGTTATTAAATTGAAAGCAGGATTCTCTTGTTTGTCAGGGCTGGTACGGATGCAAGCCTTTCTTCAGGACTCTAGTATTTGCAGTGATGGTAACATTTCCCTTTAGTATGAGCTTCTGGTGAACTTGATCTTCATGTCAGACATACGTTGAACATGTTTTGAAGTGCTTTAAAAAAAGGGGAGGGAGAGTAATTATGTGTTTATATATATGAAAGATTATGACTGAAATTGATAATGATTATTATTAAATCCATCAGACAAGAGAAGAACGGAAAATGGAAGCTATCCTTCAAGCTTTTGCCAGACTAGAAAAAAGAGAAAAAAGAAGAGAACAGGCCTTGGAAAGAATCAGCACAGCAAAAACAGAGGTTAAATCAGAATGCAAGGAAGCACAGATTATCAATGATGCTGAATTTATTCAGGTAGTTTTCTGGAGCTTTATTTTAAAGCTAACTTTTAACATTGCATATTTTGTCAGTTTGGGTGTTGAGCTGCACATTAAGATGTATGAAAGTTTTTTTCCTCTGAACTCAAATACATTTGACCAAAATCTATCTGGTTGTTTGACATTATTTTATATTAGCTTCTGATTTTTTTTATTTTTTTTTTTTTTCCCAAATAAGATATGTATAGAATTCTTTAATAAAGAATTTCAGTTACATGAATTTTTGCAAATGTGCACACACACAAACCCATACACACCCCAGCTGTATAATTCAGTCTGTCTTTTGAAGTTCAGGATAGAAGCATTTATTGATTTTGATGTTAGCTACAGGAGGTGATTTTCCTCAGGTGCACTCTGTAACTAGTGGAGAACAATTTGTTTCTTCAGAGGGTTTTCCAGGAGCACATTATATTATAATCTTTCTGTTATTTTAAAGGAAGTGAGTTATTAAAGTGTATTTTTTTCTGAGTCATGAAGATGATACTTAATGTTTTATTAACAATTTTTAAATCTGTTGTTGCTGGATTCTTTTTAGTTTGCAAATACTCACATAATGGCTCTCAGTTCAGGTGGTTTCCTTAACAGAATGCTGACATAAATTCCTTAAGTACCTTTTGTGACAATGCTAAACACCTAGTAAACTATAAATTGCAAAAAGAATGTTGGACTGAAAGACATCATGATATAAGCAGTTGATTTTCACGTTACGGATGAATTAATGTGGTGTATCAGTTCTTACACAAATCTGTTGTGATCTGACCGGTGATGGCTGTGTTTAAATACTCTGCTGATGGAATAGCATGTGCTTGGGAGGAAACTACAGGAAGTCCTGTCATGTGCCTTCAAGAAGGAGAGAAGTATTGTAGTGCTGACAATAAAAATGAGATTGAGGCTTTTTGGGCCTGTAAATGAAGAGGGAAGTGAATTTTTTTTCTAAGAAAGATAGGTAGCTCTAAATGTGTGTGGGATCTGTTTACTAGATTTCTGTTTTGTCCCAGGAACCGGCAAAAGAAGAAACTGCCACCAAGCCCACGCCAGCCAAAGTTAATAGAGCTAAACAGAGAAAAAGCTTCTCCCGGAGTAGAACTCACATTGGACAGCAGCGCAGG
Source organism: Origma solitaria (assembly GCA_013397895.1). Taxonomy (NCBI): domain Eukaryota; kingdom Metazoa; phylum Chordata; class Aves; order Passeriformes; family Acanthizidae; genus Origma; species Origma solitaria. Next base: position 944,742 of record VZRL01004158.1, on the reverse strand, counting down.
CGGCACAGGACTGTCAGCATGTGTTCAGATATCCAGCCCTCCTCTCCTGACGTCGAAGTAACTTCACAGCATAATGAAACTGAGAATGCAGCACTGGTAGCTGAGCCTGAAACAGAAACTGTTGTTACAGAAATGGTTACGGAAACAGAAGCTCCAGCACTTAGTAAATGCCCTACTAAGTATCCTAAAACAAAGAAGGTAAGTCTCTTGAGGGATGGGGAAAAGAAGATGGACTTCAACAGAGTTTAAAAAAAATTAGAAGCTGCTTCATCAGTATGCAGCTGCATATTTTTGGGGTTTTTTTAATGTTTACTCATTTCTTGAAAAATCACCATTGTGTAGCTGCTCATTGGTGTAATAGATTAAAATATGGGTGACATCCTTTGGTGGAAGCTAGTTTGGAATTAAGACATTTCCAAAATACATCTACCAGAGCAATTTTGGAACAAAATGCTTTCTAAATGGATTGAAATAATATACATAACCAAAACATAACTAAAGATGATAATTTGAGGAAAAACCCAAGGAAATAAAAGTTGCCTTTCTTTCTTCTGTTCACTGTATGCATCAGATACCAAACAGTATCTCCAAGGAAATCGCTAACTTCTAGTACTTCTCAGATGTCTGCTCTGAAGTGAATGGATCTAAACACCCCAAATGTGTATGTGCATGTTTGGAGGGAAGATGCTTTACTCCTTAGTGCTTTGTTTTGAAATTTCTTTCCGTTGGACTGCATTGCAGGAAATTTCTAAGAAATGGCACAATATTAAAAGACACTCAAAAATCTTCAATCTGCAAGTGCAACTAAAGCAGTACAACTTTCTACTTTAAAATTCTACAGAATGCATTAAAAAGTGTTTGTAGTATGATTTACAAGAAGTTCTGAAAATTTTATTCAATGGAGGAAAAGGGGGAGGAAGTCATAGGTTGAAACTTCCTGTCAAAGGAACAATAACAATTTCAAGCTGGTCTTTTGTCTTAAACCCTCAAACATAACTTAGATTTTTGTCTTTCAAAAGGCACCTGAGTCATTCCGTAACACTGCTCATTGCATCACTGTTAAATTCTTGTGAGAGGGAACATTAGAATATTTTTTCCTTTCTTGCTTGTTGCATGGCAGAAAAGAAGGAAGGCATCCTTAATACTATGAAACAGCAAAAAAGTGTATTGAAATTCAGACTTTGGATATCTGTGAAATATCTCTGCATTGCACCCAGTGTACCCTAAGTGCAGAGAAAGTTCTGTTTTACAAGTTAATTAAATAAAAATGGGTTTATACAATACAAGCATCTTAAAGTTAAAAACGTTACGATAATCTGTGTTAAAGCATTAATATATTAATATTACTTAATGTGCTATTTTGTATGTCCTTAATTTTGAATCACTGTAAAATTTAGGTTAGTTTATCTGTTAACAGAAACTAAAATTCACTGGCATGTTTTTCAAAAACTGAACTAGCTAGGAAAGAATCCCCTTTTTAGACCAGTGTTTCTTTGTATTAAATTACACCACATTTACTATTACAGTTGAAGAGTATTCAAGGCAACTGCCTGACATGTTGACTGAGCCACAGTCCTGACAGTATGGAAATCTGATGAGGGGTTTCTTTAACTTTGTTCTATTAACGTTACACTAGTTCTCCTCAGCCTTGGTGCTCAGGAATTAGTTTAAAATTTGTTTTGGAATTCTATTACTGTATAGACATCCTAAGTACAGTTGATCTGGGCACTTACATAGTAACGTTCAGTGAGAATTAAATGCAGAAGAACTAAATGTAGTTTACAACAAAAAAAAACCTAGCCCCCCACGCCCCTAAACTTGTATGTAAGCAAGTCTGTACTCATTTCTTCTGCTGTCCCCATGATTTCTCTAAAACTGACCTCATTCTTGCTAGGTATTTTTAAACTTGGAGCCTGGAAACAAACAGCTTCTGGTTTGTGTAATAGTTGACTAGATGAATAATTGAACTAAACACTTTCTAAAAGCCACTGATAAACACACTCATAAAACACTAATTTTTTTTCTCTCTCTGTTTAGCACTTGGTTAGTGAATGGTTAAGTGAAAAGAGTGATAAAGCAGGGAAGCCTACAGACAGTCTACCAGAAAGGCCTCTTCGCATAACCACCGACCCTGAAGTTCTGGCTACTCAGCTGAATTCTTTACCTGGTCTCACTTACAGTCCACATGTATATTCAACTCCAAAGCACTATATCCGTTTTACTTCTCCATTCCTTTCAGAAAAGAGGAGGAAAAAAGAACCTGTGGAAAACATTACTGGCTCTTGTAAGAAGGTAATGCTTCCCTTCTTTATGGTGTTCTATCCCATATTAATTAAAAAGAAGTCTTTATTTGCTAGCATAAATTCAGGCAGAAAAAGGCTGTTGGCAAATTGGTCATGTTAAATGTTTTGAAATGTTCATCATTATACTTTTAAGTCACTAATTTGAACTTGTTGTATTACAGCGTTGGTTGAAGCAGGCTTTGGAAGAAGAAAATTCAACAGTGATTGATAGATTTAATTCGCCATCACAAGAGAGATCTAGAAGTCCAGCCATCAATGGTGAACATAAAAGTCCTTTATTACTGAGTGATAGCTGTTCCTTAACAGGTGTGAAGCTTTTATAAATATGCTACATAAAGAGTTATGTCAGACTAGCTGATTGTGGAACACTGTGCTTTTTGAAATGATGAGTTAATGAAAATTCCAGGGGTATTTGCACATTTTCCTGATAATTTCTTTGAGAGAAAAGCTTAGTTGCATAGTCGTTGGGACCTTTTCCCCCTTTAACACTGCATAGTGGTTGGGACTTTTTCCCACTGTAATGGATATTAGATAAGAAACCACTATATTTCTTAGCATTTACAGTGAACAAAAGACTAATGTTTTTGATGTTAGTATTAAGAGGTCAGGTTGTAAATTTAATTTTCTTTACTTTCTGTATACTTAGAATCCCTTTAAAACTCACTAGGCCAGTGTAGCACACGGGGGAAAAGCTATGTAATCTTGTAGGCATAATAGAAAATGCGAGCACGGTAAAAACTAAATGCACTTCCACAAATATATTGGGGCCTATCCAATGATTCCTGTTTACAGTCCTGAATTTCAAATTCCCACTTTTTAACTGAGCTGTCTTAGAAATGCATAGAAGTTGACTTTACCTTTTCTGGAGACATAGACAGTTCTTCCCAGCATCCTAGTACACAGATTTCAGTTCTGATGTATCTGTAGGCTGTTAAGAGTTTATTTTTCAGGAAGTCTGTAGGCCGTTAAAAGTTCATCTCTCAGGAAGCCTGCCCTTCAGAGACTTTTGTAATCTTAGAATTTTTTAATTTGGAATTCATCATTTCATTACGTAAAGTACTTAAACAACTGTGATTATTATATCTAGAAATCTTGTAACTTTTTTCTAATTTTAACGCACAGATCTAACCACACCACTAAAAAAACGAAGACTGTATCAGCTGTTGGAGTCTGCATTCTCAGAAACCTCCACACCTACTCCTTCTCCCTATGCCACACCAACCCATGCTGACATCACTGCCTCTGAACCATCATTGTTTGCTACTCCTCCGAGGGTAAAAACAGAGGATGAAGCTTGTCGAAATGGTTACAAACCCATATATTCACCAGTTACTCCTGTAACTCCATGTATACATGGAAATACCATGCACTTTGAGGTGAGATTAATAATGAATTTTAGTGTGTTCAGAGAATGTGTTCAGACATTGCAGTGTAAATTGGTATTTGTACTCCTGCTACAAAGTGGGGCGGGGTGTATTTCTTCAGGCTATAAAATAAATTGACTTGCAATTTCTTCTTATTTATTCAGAATATTTCTTCACCAGACAGTTCCCCAGAAATAAAAAGGCGAGCTTACAGTCAAGAGGTAAGGAAACTTGCAAAACCTGCTAATGGTATCTCAGTTTCACCTTTATGGCTGCTCTGTCCTTAATAAAGTAAATGCCTTACACCAGCCATTGCAAGTTTTGGATAGCTTCTCTACAGGTTTTATTTGCTTGCTGCTTTATATTTCCACTTTACCTATTATATTTTCTATTTTAAACTGGTTTCTCTCTGTATCACTTAAAAATCCTGATCTGGATTAGGATCAACTCCAGTAATGGAAAGGAGTAACTACTGCAATTTCTAGACAGGAAAAGAAAAAGAATGCTTTGCTTTCCAGGCTGTAGTTAGATTTAGATTAACATTTCTCCTTGTTACCAGCATTTTAAAATTTTTTTTGCTGATCCCAGTTGTGCTCAGAGTGAGAGAGCAGAACAGAAAGATAGTAAATCAGCATAGGTGGTGGATTACTTGAGGAGCAGCAAATCTGTTGGAATATGCCTGGGTACTCCCAGCCTGCAGGATGCACGTGTCCTGCTGTGTGGCTTCGTCCTAAAATTCAAAATGTCTTGGAAAAACTTTTCCTTCCTTCTCCCACTTTGAAATAGGTGTTTTGACACTGAGGAAGATTGCGTTTATGTTGACTTGAAGCAAGTGCTTTGTAGCTTCCAGGCCTGGGACCTGTTCCTTTTGAAGCTCCTCACCTTCCTCTGCCAGTCATCAAGAAAACCTGGCACTTAATGTTTATTTTTACTTCGGTTAATGTACATTTTATTAAAATGCTTTAACCTAATACATGGGAATAGTAGAACTAAGTGTCTGGCTATAGAATTGTTCCCTAAAACCAGATAAAATCACAGTACTGGAAGGCCTTTAATCCTACTTAAAGGCACATCTGAATGTCAAATAGTTGCAGTTTTGATGGAGTGTGAAAAAATAGTTGACATGTTTTTTCTTCACGCAGGGTTATGACAGAGCATCGATTCTAGCACTGAATTCTTTCAGAAATTCCAACCTGACAGAAATGGGCTTGCAAGAAATAAAGACTATTGGATATTCTAGTCCAAGGAATAGGACTGATGTCACACGGCAGTGCACTGGAGAAATGGAATCTGTGTCAGACCTCCAGCTGGGACTCGAAGTAATTGAGCAAAGTGCACTGCATAAAAACCTGGAAGCCCCCACACATGATAGGACTGATTCAAACAGCCAATTAGAAACTGCTCATTGTGGACGGGGCACAATTTATTCTTCCTGGGTAAAAAGTCCTGACAGGACAGGTGTAAATTTCTCAATGAATTCTAATTTGAGGGACTTGACCCCTTCACATCAGTTGGAGGTAGGAGGTGGATTCAGAATAAGCGAGTCAAAGTGCCTGATTCAAGATGATGCAAGAGGCATGTTCATGGAAGCATCTGTTTTTTGTACTTCAGAAGATGGAATTGCACCTGGCTTTGGAAGGACTGTCAATAACGACAATTTGATGGATGGAAATTGCACACCCCAGAACCCTCCACAAAAGAAAAAGGTTATAACTTTAAGAATAATTTGGTCTGTCTTCCACTGTCTGCTAATGATGTTTCTTTCTATAACAGAAAGAACCCCAGTGTAATAAAAACCACCTCTTGGCTCATATGTACATACCACAATGTTGTAGCCATCCAGGAGGAATAATGAAGGGCAAAGAGCAAAGCTGCATAAAATCATCAGTATTTTTTTTTCACATAATAGATACAAATTAACTTCTCTTTCATATGAGTCTTAAATGAATTGCTCAATAAATAATTGCTGTTCAGGTTTCAAAATGGTTGCTTATGCTACCCAGTTTTACAGTTTTCTGTTATACAGAATATATACTAGCATCATAGAGATCATATAATGTGAATATCTATTATGAATTACTGCAAGAAACTGCACCAACAGATTTATGCAACTTGGACTTTAAAGTTAGAACTGCACAAAAATCTTTAGTTCCTAGAAATATTTTTCTTGGCTTAATTTGGTTGGGGGCTTTTTTATAAAATATTGTTTGAAAAACAAGCACAATCTAAATTTGCTGCTCTCATGAAACAGTTCTTGTAGGTAAGTCATGTAGTCATGGGCAGCTCAAACCAGAACTGGAAGTTACTTTGCATAACTCTTAGACTGCATTGACCTGTCAGGTTGACACTCTTTGCAGAAAGGATGACAAATGTGCAAGGCAGTGGTCTCCAGTGCAACAACTTGCCTGTTCGGTCTCATCACAGACTCTAGTAATCTTGTTTGAAAGATAGGACTTATTTTCTTTATGGAAGTAGTGATGAGGAGGGTGAGGTTCTTTTCATACATGTGTGTACATCCCACATGCATGCACAGTGGGGTTTGGGTTTTTTGGTCACATTGCAGCCTCTTGTACATGCCTGCTCCTCTGGGGGCATCATGCTGGGGAGCAGTGAGGAGTCTGCCTTCAGTAGGTCTCCATCAGAGCTGGATTTTTGTTTACTTGCTCCAAGCTGAGACATAAATGGAGCAATATTGTAGGAGCTCTGTTCTTACCTGGTCATAGCCCTGAGAATTTGACAGATCTTGTTTGTGTTACTGTAGCCCTTCTGTTTTGGCAAACACAAAAAAAAACCACAAACCAACATTTCTGTAACTTGATGCCCTTCTTTTCTGAAGGCTAAATTAGTCTTCACAAATTCCAGCAGCACTTAATACTTCACTAATCCTCAAATAAAAAAAGGTGTGGCTGCCCACTCACACCGCCCAGTCTAGATTCCTGTCTAAAAGTTTTAGTTTGAAGAAACAAACAGAAAATTTCATCTGTACCCCTGAAAGAAGGGGTTTTAGGATTTCTGAGGACACACACACACAAAAATTTGAAACCTTTGACAGTATACAAAAAAGAGGTGGTGGGGCTGGATCCCACCTAAGGTGAAAGGTGAGAATTCAGGAATTTTGTAGGAGACTAATAAAAGCCTTTTCCCTAGGGTCATGTAAGACAGCAGCATCCTTAGGCAGGTCTTTGCAGGATGTTTTTGCATATTTCTACGTTTCTGTGGACGTTTGCTCCTCTTTTCTCTTACTGTTCCACAAGTCCTTTATCAATACAGTCCTGTACATTGTGGCCACACTACATAAGTTTCTTAACATTTAAGCTTTCTTTAAAGCAATATTCTTTAGGGGATTCCTGTCACATGGTGTGGAAATAATGCAAAATTGTTTAAAAGCAAGATCAGTTGTTAACCTGAACTTTTAAATGAAAAATCAGATACTTTTCACTGTTCTTACCCTGACATATGGATGGGTCTCTAATAGGTCATTTTGAAGGCAAGCAAACAAAACCCCTTAGGACTGCAAACAAAGCAGCTGCCTTGATTTTTCCCTCTGTATGGAAATGGATGTCTGCTTTTATTGAAAACTAAGCCAGTTAAACATTAATTTTTATCATTATTGCACTTCAGTTTGTTGGTTTGAATGCTGTGTGGTTCAGAGCAGGATGTTGATAACAAAAAGAAAATTTATAGACATTAAATGTCATTTTCACCAAACTAGAGCAGTTACTGAATCAAGTAGGTCTAAAGGTCAGTATTTCAGCTTTCTACCTCGAATCCTGAAGATCCATAATGAAAGCATTTGAACATATATTTTTTTCACTTGTGGCAATTTACTAACCACTTAAACTGGTTTCTATTCTGTGGAAGGTCAGATTTTACATACATAATATATGAAAGAGGAACCGCTTCTCATGTGTCATTATTTTTGGTAATAAGAGTTAGCATTAAAAATATGTTCTTAATCAGTCTCTTTTAAAGTGCAGTAAAGACAGAAATTCAAAATGAACCCTGGAGAAAGTTGCAAATTCTCTATGTTAAAAAAATGTATGAAGAGCTTAGTAAATCCTTTGCTATATTCAGCAGAATGAAGCAGAAGGGTAGTGGGTTCTCATGCAAGAGAGTCAGTCTGAGAGCAGGATGTGACATCTCTTGAAATCTGCCTTACTAGATCAGTATAATCTTAAAATGCTGCAGTTCCAGGAGAAACTGTAGAATCCTTTGTAACTACAGCCAACAGAATTACTTCAGCAGTGAACCTTTTGCTGACCTGTGCCATCTGCTTCTTCCCTGATGCAGAACACATACTTCTCTTGGCAGAAGGTTTTTCTTAATATCATCTTTACATTTGTTAGTAGCTCAGTATTTTGTTAATTCAGTGCAAATGTGAAATATCTTCAGTTAATCTCTGCCCTTTTTTTTAGAACCAATTACATGGTACATCTTACTGAAATAGAGTGCATTTAATAGAAACTGCAACAAAGAAGATGGGTAAAACTTCCTTTCTAATGTTCGTGATTTTTTTTCCCCCTTAGGTGTCCTTGTTAGAATACCGTAAGAGGCAACGTGAAGCTCGAAAAAGTGGCTCAAAGACAGAGAACTTCCCCCTGGTTACTGTATCTCCTCATCCTGCTGGTGGAGGAAATACAAGTAGTAACAATGGTGCTAATGATGGGTATAACAACAGTGGTGAAAATGGGGAGCAAACTGATAACACTGCAAGCCTGCCTTTACCACTGCCAACTACTGTTTATAATGCAGCTCCAGAAGACACTGGCAACAACTGTGCAGTTAAGGAGTCTTCTTCCAGTGAGAAGAGTGAACCAGAAGTTCAGTGGTAAGCCACAAAACTGTAGGACTGAAGCTTGGAAGAATTATTTTTTTTTAATCTATGTCTTCTGTATTTGAAGCCTAGTTTTTGTTAAAGCTGCTGTTGAGGATTACTGACTGGAAGCCTTTCTTTGAGCTTAGTAAAAAGTTGTCTTACCTCTTTCCTCAGAAATATAGCAGATATATTGATTAGAGTACATGAAGAATTACCTGTAAAATACTGGTTAAATTATTTTAATTCTTCTTTTTTATTTTCTAACAGCAAAATAAGTATTGGTTTGAGCATTTGTGTCCTTGTATTTCCACTGCTATGTCTGTGCACTGAAGAGAACTTTCATGTTAAATCTCAAGGCCTTTCCAAAAGTACTGTAGGGCATAGAGTAGAACAGGAGAATAATCTCTTGATTAGCAAAAGCTTCTGGAAGACCTTAGGAGGTCTGTTTTTCAGTCATGTGGCTGGAATGTGTGTGGGATGTTTGCTGTTGCTTAATTGCCCTCTGCAGGGCTGAATGCAGCCTGGCCAGCAGCTCCTGCTCAGGTGGGAGCATGTGGTGACACTCACAGCATTGTTCATGATTGCTCAGTGGTTCTCTTGTTTGCAGATGAGACAGGCAGTGCACGCAATGCCAGATACTCCAAACAACCACAGATCATGAGGAGAGGTGGAGTATGGATGGGGAGGAGATAGAGTGACTTCAGTCTGTATAAAACACTGCACAAATCTTTCACTTAGTTTTTGGTAGCTTTAAAATAAATGTGGCAACACTGTCTCCAAAACGTTACTAGTGCAAAGTAAATCCTGCAGATGTTCTTCATGCTGTAGTGAAGGCCTAACTGTGGTGGGGATGAACCTTGGGCTGATGAGAGGTTGAACATCCTTCCACTCAGATGCTCCAGCTATTGCAGAGTAGAAGGATTTTGTAAAGCCAGTTAAGGGGAGAATGTAGGTGCAGTCTCCAGTGTTCCACTGAAAAGTGGCTGTTAAGTTCACTATGCAGAAGCTACTGCACTAAACTGTAAGCAAAGAATGTGGAAAGAGGCTAAACAGGGAGGAATTCACTGCTAAGATTTTGCAGTACCCCTGCAGAGCAGCACCAAAACTTACTTCAGGACAGCAGTATTGTGGAGTGATGCTGTATGTTCCAGCCAGAAAGGAAAATAGTTTCGTTGTGTGCTCTCCCTTACAATGTTCTTGATCAGGTTGTGATTGAGATGTAATTGATGATAGGATTGTAGGAGAGAAGATATGACTGTCATTGCATACCCACTATCTGGCAAGTTCAGTGTAGAAGCTTAAACAGAGAGAGATTTGTAGTAGTACACAATTTACAACCATGGATCTACTATTAAAGAGCAGGTTCTTAACAACAAACAAGACAACTGTTTCCAGTTCTGGAAGAAGACAGTTTTCTACAAATGGAGACTATGAACCAATAACAGTGATCTTTATTTTTTTACTTTTCAGTTATTTAGAAGAAGAAAAACTCACAGATTTACACATACTTTCTTATTAAGAGGAAATGCCAGTTTTTGTAATGTAGCAAGGTTACAGGAAATCACTGTATTTAATGTGGGAGAAAATATTCCTTATGGACAATCACTTACTTAGTTGTTACATGCAGCCAATGCTGTAAACTTTCTGTGACTCGGTATTTGCATATACATTTTCCTAAATTTGGTCCATGGGAGTACATCCTCTTAAATTTAAAATGCACTACCTCTTGCAGGACTGCATCAACCTCTGTGGAACAAGTGAGAGAACGAAGTTACCAGAGAGCTTTACTTCTCAGTGATCATAGGAAAGACAAGGACAGTGGTGAGTTGATTTATTGTGTTGAAGATATATAAATCTAAGCAGTTCCCCTATGGTAATCTGTAATCATTCTAATGTTGTGTTTGGGTCTGCTTCATCTGTAGGGGGAGAATCACCTTGTAGGCCATGCTCACCGTCTCATGTTCAGTCTCCATCTCATTCAAATCTCATTTCCCAGTTGCAGCTTAAGGTCCCTTCTTTCACTGAAATTATGGAAGGTCAGTAAGCAGATGACCTTGTATGACACTTGACATATTCAATAGTCTCTAACAACAACCTTAATAGCTCTTTCAAAGTCAAATGTAAACTGCTTAATGATCTCTGCAAAATATTTTATTTCCCCACTTTGATGTTTATCTCTGCTTTATTTCTGTAGAACCTGATTCTGAAAATCCAGAGCCAACTTCTGAATGTCCGTCCCCAGATACTTCACAAAGGACTTGTAAGAGTCCATCAAAAGCAAGCAAGGTAAGGCAGAGTGTTTGCACAGTAAGCATAGGAATAGCTTCATCCATCTCTGATTTATCTTTAAAAATGTTAATTGGAGGAGTTACTACTTAGGTGACATACACATGTGTTCATTTGTGCAGTAATTTAACATAGGGAAATACTTGCAAGAATACTTGTCCATATACACTAAAAAGGGGGTTTATATGCTGGGCTTTCAGTAGCTGTATGTTTATGGATGATTTTACACTCCTTAGACAGAGAAGAGATTGTATGAGTATGAGCGGATTCACTATCAGGGCTGTTCTGAGGGCTGAAGAAATGATGCTCAGAACAGACAGCAGTGATGCAAATTACCCTTAACAGGAGGTTGCTCTTGCTGTGCGAGGGTTTGGCACTGTTTGGCAGTCAGGGCTCTAATAAATATGGAGGATGTTGAGTTGTTACCATATTTAATGAAGTAATTCAGATTGTCACATTTAGTCTGTTTGCTTGCACTACCCCAGCTTTAAAATGTTAAATCACTCTAAAAATGGCTTTATTTCTTTAAGTGATCTTCACTGGAATTACTTCTTTCAGATTCAGAAATCTTAAAACTTTTAACAAAGAACAGATTCAGACTGGCCTAATGGATCATATTTCTGTTACAGCTTCAAAATACACTTTAGTAGTCTTTGACTTGGAAGAATTATTCATGCATACTTGCTAGTGTCTTCTTAAGCCTATTCTTTCTGTTACTGATGTTTTTCTCACACCAGATATACATCCTGCACCTCAGCACCTTTTTTCCCAATCTGGTCGGAGATGTTCTTTTCTGATTATCACACATGCGTAGTTGAATACTTTGAATGTTTAGCCCTGACTGCCTTTCTTTTCATTCCAGCCGTCTTCACCGAGTCCTGTAGTTTCAACACAGTCACTTGGGAAAACACCCACAAAACCTGATTCGCACTGGGAAACTGCAGCTAATGCACCTGAGACTGAATGTGCGAATCATCCAAAATCCGAGCTGCAACAGAAACAGCTGACAAACAACGTCCAAGCACTTTCAAAGAATCATCCATCTCAGCCACATCTGCGCAGCTCTGCTGAGCAACTTTCACATTCACAGAAGTTGCCTTCCGCACCTTTGAAGCTGCATTGCCCCCCTTCGCCTCACGTAGAAAATCCCCCCAAATCTTCTACCCCTCACGCGCCTGTGCAGCATGGTTACCTTTCACCAAAGCCTCACTCACAGCAGTTGGGATCTCCATACAGACCTCATCATCCACAGTCACCTCAAGTTGGAACGCCCCAGAGGGAAACACACAGAAACTTCTACCCAGCAGCACCGACCCTTCAGCCCAGTAATCAGGCACAGGCTAGCGGCCCCCTCTTCACTCAGACAACATCAGGACAATCCTCAGCTTCCTACAGCCAGTTTAACCAACAAAATTTGAACAGCAATGCGCCACCTCCCCCACCCCCTCCACCTCCTTCTTCTACTTACTATCAAAGCCAGCAGCCCTCTGGAAACTTTCAGAGCTACAGCCAGCTTAAGGGCAGCATACCCCAACAGACTGTGTTTTCATCTGGACCAAATCAAGCACTTCCTGGCACTGCGGGTCAGCAAACGGTGCCAGGACACCACGTAGCTGCAGGGCATTTTTTGCCCTCTCAGAACCCCAGTATTCATCACCAGGCATCGGCATCTGCTGCTGCTCCTCCTCCTCCTCCACCACCACCTGCTCCAGGACCCCACCTTGTCCAGCAGCAAAGTACTCATCAGCAGCACTCTGTAGCACACGTTGTCGGTCCAGTTCACGCCATGGCAGTGGCTCCTGGATCGCACATTCATTCTCAAGCTGCTGGTCACCATTTGCCACCACCACCTCCACCACCAGGTCCTCTCCCCCACCACCAACCTCCCCATCCTTCAACGGGACACCAAGGTTTGCAAGCACAACACCAGCATGTTGTAAACTCGGCACCGCCTCCCCCGCCGCCCCCTCCCTCCAACGTTATTGGCTCGGGGCACCACCCTGCGTCAGCACAAGGGTTACACCACCCATCTCATCAAGGACCCCCCCATTTTCCCTCCAATGCTCACACAAACGTCTCCTCCTATTCCTCACAAGCTCCACATCACACAACGTTAGGACCTGGACCTCAACATCAGCCTGCTGGCACAGGACCTCACTGCCCACTCCCTGGTCAGGGTCCTCACATCCAACCTCAAGGACCAAACAGTATTGCAACACCTACTGCTTCCGGGTTCTGCCCTCACCCCGGCTCCGTGACGCTTCCCCACGGAGTGCAAGGGCAGCAGCAGGCCTCGCCCGTGCCAGGACAGATCCCCATTCACAGAGCACAGGTGCCACCCACCTTTCAGAACAATTACCATGGTTCAGGGTGGCATTAAAACAGACCCCTTTAGTTATAAACATTTTTAAAATGTTCTGTAATATAAACTGTATATTTAATATGTACCTGTTCAAGGTACTTTTTAAAGCTTGTACATGATACTTTGTATAAAAGCAAACACCAGTGCTCTTCCATTGTATCCTTCCATTTTTTGCTTTTTAAAATTCCTGAAAACGTGCTGTTAAGCCAGTATTAGGTATTTCTTTTTATTTTGTAAGTGGACATTCCAGCTGTTTTTTCTGGCAGTAGGTTTGATGCTGCATAATGTTTAAAATTTTATTGTTGCAGTTAAATTCATTTAGTGAAAGTTTTCTATATTACTTTTATACATATGTAATTAAATAAGTACACAGGCTAAGTGATGGCACTAACAATTTTTTTTTCCATTTTCTGTCAACAGTTTTTTGTGTGCATAGAGCTAGGAAACAATGCAATACAGATTTTTATAGTTTTGGTGTGGACATGGCTTTTTGTTTCATCAGTTATTTGCAGAAATTGTAATTTAATGTATAGACTGTTTCTAATGTCTCAGACAAGTGCTGTAAATACTGTATTTCTTTCGCTTGTAAAGTTGCTTAAAGCTTCTTTCATTTGATATAGTATTGTATATAATAAGTCTTTTGCAAAAAAAGTGTGATCTTTGTGAAAGTAGTACAGTATATGATCTTTAATTTTTTTTTAATATACTGTCACATTGCAGCACTGGTTGGGCATTTTAATTCATGTTAATAAATCACAATTATGTCAGTTTTAACTACTTGTCCTGAAAGGGTCCTGTGTCAGCAGGGAAGTGGCCTTAGGTCTGTGAAACACCACCTCTGGTCCCTGCAAGGCTCTTCACTTCTCTGCAGTTTCCAGCTGTGGCTTCACTTCTGTAGTACAGAGAGATGCAGAACAAGCTGGAGGAGGGGATTCTTTCCCCTGTGCAGTCTAGAGGCTGAGGAAGAATCACCACAAGCACTGCAGGGTCTTGGGTCAGTTTACTGATGATGGGGTATTTCTGTGCCAGAGGTGTTGTGACCTGGGTTTCAGAGCAGTGAACTCCTGCCTGCTGCAGTTACCTTCCTATTTCCCTTCTCTGGTGGCTCCTCGGGCCCTCCAGTTGGGACACAGCTGGGGAGCTGAGGGGGTGGCGCTGTAATGGGGCACAGAATGTTACAAACTGGGGAGCAGTGTGGGATTTTTGTAACGAAAGTGATTGCTGCTGCTGCTGCAATCAGCAGCTAAGGTGGTGCTGTTGTGCTTATCAGTGCAGTTACTGTCAGGGATGAGGGTGTCCATCTCAGCAGTAACTGCTCTCAGTTCTGCTCACACAACAGGACAGTGCTCGATGGCTCCACCTCAGCAGAGCGGAGAACCTGTGTATGAGGAAGGCTGAAATGGGATACGAGGGGAGGTGAAGTAGCTGCTGCTACGAACGGAAAAAAGTGGCAATTCTTTTTAACGTAGAAAGAAAAAAAAAGGGGGGGGGGAGCACTTCAAATTTAAGTATTGAAAAGATCTTGCTAGTTAAAACCATACACTAGAACTCCTTTCCTGAACAGCTGCTGGCACTGCAGAACACTGGAGTTTACAGTCTGCACTAACACGAAGTAGGACAGGATTAGGCTATCAGAAACAGTGGAAAAACCCAACCCACCCTCTATGCAGTCACTCAGACACTGATTTTGAAAAAAAAGTATCACCCTGTCTCACCCAGCATTCAGATCTGGTTATCTGCCCCCCTTCCATACCATCAGGAAGTGACAACATCATTTCAAATACAAGAGAACATAAAGTACTGAACAGTCCTTGGCAAGGTCTTGGCGCAGTACAGGGAGCTGCTCACGGGGGAGCAGAAGAGGGCAAGGCTCCCCAGTGCTGCTGCAGCAGCAAGGCTGGGCAGAGGGCAGAGCTGTGCCAGCCCCGTGCTTGCTCACAGGCCTCGGCCTGCCCTGCACGCCATTCCCGTGCCAGCATTTCCCGTGTATTCAAGAGCGCGTTTGTAACGGGTTGCACCAACCAGGCACTACAGGGCTAGGCTGGGTGTGAAGCTGAACAGAATTTTTACCTCCAGCTTGAGTCCACTGTGGCATCGTCCTTCTGCCCAGCGTTGTCCGTGCAGCCACTAAAGCAGTTCCAGGGATGAGGGTGAAGGCACACGGTCCTGAAACCCAACTGCGCCGGGGCCTCGGCACTGGACCAGTTTCCCCGGCCCAGAGTGTGTCGCACTGCGGTGCCCTGGCAGTTTTCTCTGGAGGAGTGGCTGCCCCAGCCCTTGGGACGGGACAATCGTTCCCTTGTTTACAGGACTTTAACAGCTGGTAGGAAAGACGCTTTTTTTTGGTCACATTTCACCCAGCAAACCACTCCCACCCAGCCCCTCCTGCCTCAGCACCCGTGGGGCTGTTTTGACTGACACCAGGAGATGTGTTTCACAAACGAACACGGGAAGCTGCCTTTCTCTGGCCAAGACATGCCAGCTCCCACCTCCCACCCCTCTAGCACCCCAGCAGCTGAGTCGTGGCTAGGCAAAGATTCCAATGACCAGCAACACTGTCTGAAAAAACAAAACACTTTAATTAGACAACTGCAAGCACCTCAAACAACTGGTTATTGTTACAGCATGGGGCTATCTTCTCACAATCTAGTTATTGCAAAGGCATGTGAATAAATTTTATATGGACAAAGTCAAGAAAAAAGTGGCACTGTAGTTACATGAAGATCAGGAGTAAGCTTACATTCATCCCACTGACTTCTAAAAGAGGCCCAAACACACCTCCGTACTGTACATTCTAAAATCTGTATTGCCTATAAGCTTCAGCCTATGCAGCTTTTTTTCCTAGGAAACACATAATTCTTGCGTGCAACTTACAATGGGCAGTCGTATGTCTACGCATGGGAAAGAATAAAGCTAGTGCAATTTGTTTTAGAAACATGTAAAGCTATGAATGGAATGAGCATGATCTTGCTTCTTGGATTATTTTACCCACTGCACTGTAAATATCTGCAGCTATATCCTTCCTTAACTGATGCCAAGCACACACTTTTATTATAAAAGATCAGTAATTCTACACAGAGAGTGGTTCTCATGCTCTACTTTTAATTTTTTTTCTTTTTCTTAAGGTATAGTACAACTTACAGTGCTTATAAAAAGGCAACACCATATGGTACCATGTCTTCACTATCACATTGTAAGGGAAATTGCTATTTTTCTTTTCTTAAAAGCACTTAAAATAGGCAAAAGTTCTAAAAGGGAGTGCTAAATGATAATGCATACTTTATTAGAAAGAAGTCTAGCCTTCCTTTAAAGTGCCATTTGGGGAATGAAATCCTGTAAACCAGAGCCACTTTGTTTAAAACCCAATGAACAGGAACTGCTACAGAATAGAAAGTTTACACAATTCCTTAAAGCAGTTTAAAGTCCACTACATGCAATTGGTTTGCTATAAAGCTCTCTAAAACTTAGTCGCTTTACTCTGAAATTGAGTCCCCAGTCCCATATTTAAATGGAAATAAACATTTACAGGGTGCATTTACATACACTATAATACAAGAATGACATCCCTTTGCCAGAAGATAAAATTGTATACAATTCCTCGCTGTAACTCAATTCTGACTTGATAAATTTCTTACACTCGTAAATTATATAATATGCATCAGCTAAAATATTTTTTTTTTTCATAAATAGTTACAAAACTTGCCAAAACACATGGGGGGAAGTTTCTTCTGTTCAAAAATCTGACATCTGAATGTCACACAACACAAGAAACAATGCTTAAAGACACGTTAAGTGTTTTCTGAAGAAAGTGGGTGAGTAAACTACTAGCTGAGGACAAAAAGACTACCCTTCCCCAAGAACACAGTGCACAAAAAGCAAAATGTCAAACAGTACCTCAAGCAAAATAAAGGTCTGAGGATTGAAGCCAGCTCACGTGTGATCCTGCTAAAGATTTTGTGACAGTCACCATTTAGGTCCAACGCATTGGAAAGTGGTTGCTGGCTTTTTTTTTTTT
>VZRL01004158.1:858243-927591 GCA_013397895.1 Origma solitaria | reverse complement strand
TTTTTTTTTTTTTTACAGCTGGAAGATTCTGCTAAGAATTCAGCCACGGATGCCTAAGGCATTCTCCAGCTGAAGCGCGTTTCTCTGGGACCATTTCTAGCATGGGGATCAGGAAATCTGTAAACTGTGCAGCATCTTCATGAGGCCAACCATACTTCTCCACAAGCACGTCAAAAAGACTCCAAGGTTTCAACTTGGTAATGTGTCGGAGTTCTCCTGCAAACAGAAATATTAATGGCATTAGAAAAGCACCTTGTTATCCATGTCAATGACTAAGCCCTGTTTCGTTCTTCTCCCACTCTGCATTCACAGTGCCTTGACCAGGCCGGGAATCATTGTTCAGGAAGGGCAGCACACACCAAGCTTGCTCGAGGTCCTCAAAGGAGATGAGTGTGTTCGATGTCAAAACCAAGAAACCGTTCCTACATCCAGCAGTATGTTACACCTGGACTCCACTGGTTCTTCTGCTGTCTTCACTCTCCCGTGCACAAAGGCACTCATTCACACTCATGCTCACACCATGGCCAAACAACGCTGCAGGCCTTTCCTTCTCCATCAGCCAATAAATCCAAATTCTACAGAATCTGCTCCAATCCCAAGATGGAGGTCTCAGAAACACATTTGCCAGCACTGCAGCAGAGCACTGATTTATTCCTAACCCAGTCAAGCAGAGGTTTGGCTCCACAGATTCTGCTCCATCTCCCAGGCAAACACCCCCAGGAAGCTTGGTCTGAATCCTTCTTGAGAAGGAAGCCCCTGCTGCTGGCCCACGTCTCTTCAACCAACCAACACAAGTGGTGGCAGCAGCTGCAGGACTGGAATTTCCTCAAAGAGAGGGGACTTCCCCAACCTGGCAATGTGTCTCAGACCAAAAGGAAGGAGGTGAGAGCCTTTGGCATCCAAACCAGCAACACAACCCAGGTCTGTCCGCAGGTCATCCAGCATGATGGGGAAGGCTCTTCACTTTCCTGCTCCTCCACTGTGTAGGAATGAGGCCCAAAGCCATGAGATGTGCCATGAGGTACGTGCTGAAGGGATTACTGAGGGCACGAGAGGGACAAGCAGTTGCCAGGCTGGATGACCCTCGCTGCTGCCATCAGGAGGGAGTGATACTGAGCTGTCTGCCACCCTGCATGAGACCCACAGCCTTTGCAGTCCAGACTCTCAATTTCCCTCGTTTCCATGTGATGTGGCTGCTCACCATTCATGATGGCAGTAACAGGGAATTTGGTAAGTTGCACCTCCCCTTCTCCCAGAAGTGTAAATCTGGTATTTGAAATCCTCCTTGGAGACGATGAGAATAGGACCCCACCTTGCAGACAAGCTGATGGGCTTGCTCCTCTCTCCTCCCCAAAGCAGGGACATCTTTTTGATAACATCTGCCTTCTGACTGGGTCAGACCATGCCCAAGAACACCTGCATGTAGTGCTATACACCTACACTTGTAGACCCAGTGCATTCATCACCAACAATCTAATGAATCTTTGACCTGTTGCTTCAACGAACTACACTGGTCATGGATCTGTGTGTATCGAAGCTCTTACAGAATGTGACCAGACTTAGGAGTGCCTGAGCAGTTCTGATCAGTAATTGAGCCCTGCCACACCCAGCTCCTCTGATCTCTGGGAACCAGCTGGAACACCAGGGCAGCTGTTTTCTGCCGGATTTCTATACTCTTAATGCAGCCCATGTCCATCTCCCTTCTTCTCTGGCTGTCCATGGGATATATGGGACAGTCTCCACGGGACACTGCAAAAAACACCTGAGAGACCCCTGTGGTGCTTCTGCACTAAGGAGAGTGATGGGGTCTAACCCAGCAGTGGAGGCTGAACAGGCTTCACAAGCTCACTACACCTCCCGGGATGGGGGCATCCAGGCCATACTACTTGTAAGCCATCTGCTTTGTCAGCTTGGTGCTTGTCCCTGGCTGCAACCTACTGCCCATAAAATGCCACCAGACATCAGCTCACAGCTCAGAGTTTTGGCACATCCCTGTGGCTAGAAAAGTTCCAGGGCAGATGTAACCCATGTCCGACTGCCCCAGAGGCTGAGCATCGCAGTGCAATGTATTAAAACTCCCCAAAGGCTCAGCAGGCCCTTTTTCTGCTGCCTCAGCCCTCAGCAGTGGGTCCTAGCAGGGTGCAGTGCTTGAAAAAGCAGCTCTCCAGCTGCTGTCACAAAGTCCCCACAAGAGCAAGTGTGCAAATGATCCATCACCCACAAACTAAAGAAGAACACTGCTGGTAGCAGAAACTCAAGGTGTGCTGCCCACAGGCAGGAATGTCAGCTGAGACCACATTCTGGTTTATGAGTGAACATTCACAGTACAAGCACATCCCATCAGTACCCACAGACACAAAAGCCTCTGCTTTGGGCCCACAGCTGCCCCACGTAACAGGAAGGACAGCACATCTTGGAGCAGCACATTCATTTCCGGGCTCACTCTCAGCTCTTTAAATCTTTGTGCAACTCTGAAATTTAACTGCTGACAATCTTACCTTTTGGAAGGTTTCCAAAAGTGTATATTGGTGACTACTTACAAGAACAGGTAGTAAATTATGTAACAGGAATGTATGAACTCAAATACTGCCAAAAGTGACAGCAAAGTGACTTGTTACTGACTGCAAGCAAAAAATTGCTAAAAAAAAATCATGTCCGTGGCTTTTCCAGCTCCCAGCATTCATTGCAAGGGCTGCTGTAATCATGTACCAAATTAGGCTTAGCTCTGGGGGAGGGTGGGTGTGTGTTCCCATCCAGCACTGTCTTCATCTCTGCACTCACATTTTGTCATTTCCAGCATCTTTCCTCCCTCAGATTTGATAAGGTAAGACTGCATGATGAGGCTCCTGGTGCCACCATGTTCTTGCTGTTTGAGTACTCCTCCTTTTGTAAATGTCCATGCTAAGGCCAGCACAACATTCAGCAAAGTTTTTCTGCTGAGGAACAAACTACTTTAGCACTGTGGACTAAAATTTTCCACAAGAAATTCTCTGAGGACTGTAAAAGCACTTAAGAAAATAGGATACAGTAAAAATTATCTCCGTGTGGGGCACACATTATAATGCTTCAGTTTTCAACAGGGATCATGATGCTAACTATGGAAACAAAATAGGGTAAATAAAAGACAATTAACACAACTAAGGTGGACAAAAAAGTCTAAGAATTCATTTTCATGTGGGTTCTTCTCATTTCCATCCTGAAGTGTGAGAATAGCACAGGAAATGGAGGTGTCTGCCAACAAATATTTTCATCTAGTTCAAGATGTTTGTACCATGTAGCTGGAGAAGAGCAAGGCTGTACCTATATTTAAGGGAGAAATTAAAAGCACAGGCCCCACCAGTCTGACACCATCTGTATTCAGGCCATTAGCATGAATTTTCAAAGAAGTGCTAAAAATGTAATAGTGAGAACTTCCTAAGAGAAGCTCTTTATTTGGATTTATGATCGTGAAGAACACAGGAGACATTCCGTGGAGGACGACCAAGTTGTCAGAGCTGTAAAACTCCTAATGCCAAAGCAGAGGCAGAAATGATCCCTCTGAAAAATGGAATCTTAAGTCAGAATGAAATTACTAAAAAAATTTCTAAGGACTGGGCTGAGGGGAAATGCTATTTAAAGCTTTCTCTGCTGACCATAATATAAAACAAGCAGAGCTAGTCTATGAAATTTGTCAAAGACAAATTTAAGATGTGTCACCAGGCCAGAGGAGGACGGATTACTGAACAGTAAGACATGGATGATGTGAAGGACTGGGGAAGCAGCAATGGGATACAATCTGCTGCTACACATCTGTGACATGGTTCCAAGAACCAACACAGCTGGCAAAGCAGGTGGAAGCGAGGAGGGCGGAGGGAGCCTTCTCCCTCCCTTCAGGAGAGTAAGTGAGCAGCATCAAAATGAGCGCTTCTCACTGTCCAACTTACAATGGGCAAAGCCAGCACCTGGCCAGCATCTTGCACAGATCTAGCTCACAAGGAAACAGGGCTAACAAATACCAGAAGAAAAACAGAAGGGACCAAGGTCTAGAAAAAACAAAAGGGTTTTTTACAGTCAAAATAGCTGTCATGAAGACACAGGAGAAAAGGACTCCCTGGAGTTATTACTGGGTTCAATAAAGATGAGACCCTATAAAAATATGGGAGCATTTGTGTTGTAGTGTAAGAATTAACTTACAAATGCTTTTCCTCTTTCAAATGCACCCTCCTATCTGAATGTCACCAACTGCTTCAGGTAATTACTGAGAAAGGACTTGATCCTGTAAACTCATTAAGTTACTAACACCTTCCTTTTTGTGCCTGTGACTTCAGCAGCACAACTCAAATGTTTAAAGCATCTCTCTGAGGTCAGACTTGCTTATGGACAGGAGCAAAACTCAAATGGTAATTTCTTGAATTTTATCCAAGACTGATGTTTTCAAAGCAGAAGCTCAGAGCGAGATTTCTAAGCCCAACCTTAGACCATAGCAAGAAATTCTCTCAAGAGCCTCAGGCCTGTAGCACAAGGCTTCTGATCTCCAGTGCTCAGGCCACAAGCACATAAGTAGAAATGCAGCAGTTTGCTGGCTGACTCTGAAGCCTATCCCTCATACCCTGCCAGCCCATCACACACAAATCCCTGCTGGGGACACCAGAGGCTGGCAGTACTGGGGTTGCCAGGGAAAAGGAAAAGGATAGCTGGTACCTGATGCAAAGAAAAGATGCTCAAGTGAGCAGGACACCTGCCACCTCCATTCTTCCTCCACAAAGCATTTCAGTTTCCCCAAGTTGCAACAGCAGAATAACTGTTAAAATGGGAATTTTACAAACTGCCCTCTCCTGTGCACTGCCAACACTGCAGTTACTGAATAACTGTTAGGGCATTCTACAGTGCTATGACATCATTAGAAAATGCCAACCCATCTGCTGCAAGTTGAAAATTAGGAATGTGAGATACACTCCAGCAGCTGCAAGCCCTGTCTGGAGGTGCCACAGAGTATCTCATGCCCAGCTCTCTTACTGCTTTATACATTTACACATCTGTGGGCCCTGAGTTGTACATCTCAGTTACCAGGAGATTGTTTAAAGCCTGCTGATACAGCCTCTCTCTCTGCCTGCCATGGCAGCCAGCGCCTGAAGCTCACTGCCAGCTGTGCAGGGAAGCACTTCTAAAGCCATCCTCTGCAAATTTCACTGGCTTTCCCCCAGCTCTTACATGGTGTCTTCAGCCTATGCACTGACTTCCTGATTATGTAAACCTTTACAATTCCTCCAGCAACCCTCTCCGCTCCACACTCAAAAGCCCCAGGCATTTCAGGCTCCCCCAAAGGGCAGCTGCTCCCTCCTGGATCATCAGCGCTGCCCTTTTCTGCACTGTACTGCCATTAACAGCCACCTTAAGGGCACAGAGGCACACGGAGCTCCCTGCTGTAGCAGAATGATCCAGCACAGAACAGGCAGCACAGGAGGGTGAATCCCTGATCGTGTCCAGCCCCGTGACCCTGAGCTCTCACAGCCCAGTGCCACCAGCTCAGCCCCTGGACACTGACACCTCAATGCAGCTGTTGGGCCGTGCCAGCCCTGCCCACAGCACAGCTCAGGCATGTGGAGCACTGGCAGGGCAATCCACAGCTCTGCTCAGCAGGACAGTGCCCTCCTCCCCAGCTGCGGCTGACAGCCCTGGATGTTTCCCCACCATGTACCAAGATGCTCCTGACAGAGCCTGTCCCTCCATACAGCACAGTCATATGCCGAAGGGATGGAGGGTGCTTGAGGCATCACCACATTGCCCCACGTGTCAAAAACCTGCCTTAAGGAGCAGCCTGGGAAAAGACAAAGGTCCAGTGCTTGGCACACACCATCTGCTCTGCTTGCTCCCCGAGAGTGACCGCAGCCACACTGAGCTCAGTGTCCACTGCCCACGTATTCCCTTCCCACCTCTATTATTCCTTACCAGTAGCACCTGCTGGACCACCACACAAGAGCCAAAGCTGCTGACAGATGATTTTCCACAACGTTACAAGCTCTGCATCACCTGAGTCCTCACACTTACATGAACATTAGACAACAGATTCACACGGACACGTGTTAACATCCACACTTCGCTGAGTACATCCCCAGATGAATTTTAAATGAAATATTAAAATGAATACTGCAAATTGTGGCTTTTCCCAGAAAGCCAAGTTTACACCAGAGTTCTTCTTTAGTAAGAGCTCTCCATTTAAATGGATATATTTCTTCAGTACCCATAAATGAACATATTCTCCTTTTGGATAGCATTATGCTTTAAATTAGTGTTGCATAAATACCGTTACCTTTTTTGGTGAAAAACTCCTTGGAATATTTCCCCAACATAGCGTATTTTCGAGGGATTTTTCCCAGCAGTTCAATGATCAATGCTATGTGGTCTGCATTGGAGAACATTGCCAGCAAAACAGAAACATACAACAGTTTAATCAGTACATTGCATGCACACACTAACACTGGCCCGGTACAGACAGAAATAGATTGATCCTGGTAAAAAACACAGGTGCACACTGCTCACCCAGTGGCCACTTTGGAAAGAGGCTTTTCAGCAAAACTTCCTTCTCAAAACAATGTTTGAGTGTCAGCTGCCACAAACAAGTTTTGCCATGTAATTTAAAATGTACCAATAGTTATTTTTCAGAATATTTGGGTAAAAGAAAAAAAGAATTTTTTCAGAAATTCCTGAGCATTTTGCTTTCCAAAAAGAAAATTTTGTTGTGTGATTTCAGGAAATGCTCCTCACTGGGACATGCTACAACCAGCAACAGCAATTCCACTTCTGTCTGCATCACGGCACCTTTCAAAAAGAAGAGGTACTACCTCTGCGATTGAAGAATTCCCGAGAATATTTTCCAGATAGAGCAAAGTGCCTTGGGATATTGCCTAGCAGCTCTATGATGTGTGCTATGTGGTCTATGAGGGAGAGAAAAAAAGGATACGGGAGTGGAAGGGGCAGGGAAAGGATGGGATAAAAAAGAAGAGGAAAGAAACTGGAATTAGTAAAAAATCAGAAATAGTTTCAAATCAACAATGTTTGCAGCAAATCCATGCAGAGGTTTCCAGGATCAGCAGAGCTCTGGCATCATTAGTAGCATTTAGGAATAATGAATGATGCCCACATTACCACTGCAAAGAGCATTTACAAGCAAACAAGCATGAAAATGGACAGGTATACAGATGGAAGCAGGAGTTAACTCCGATTTAAAAAAAATAATTAGTAATTGCCTAATTCAAATAAAAATACACATGTAAACATTATTCCAGTGTCACTCTTATAAAGAGAAAATACTATAAAGTTCAAATTTGTAGTTTCTTTTCTAAACTAAAATGTTGTTATTTTCAATCAGGTTTCCACACATATGCAATCTTACAAGAAGGGCAGTTTAATTCCTTCAGACAGTTGTTAAGTAGATGAATATCTGCAGAAGGGAGTTTTTGCCCACCCACTGCTAGTGGTGGAACTTAAAACTAAAAAGAAAAAAAATCATATTTATATTCTGAAAACAACGTGTATGTACAGCTCAACTCAAATACAAAACTTAAATCCCACTGAAAATTTAAGAGGAGGAGTATGAAAACATGAAGAAAGTCTTATAGTATTTCGAAAGATTCATACCTTCATCCCTGGAATAGTCTTCACCAGAGTGTGGTTCAAACAAATAATCTCCAGTCGCCAGCTCAAACGCCTACAACGTAACAGACACTGTTATGGGTATTTCAGAAGTAACGGTTTTGATCGTAAGATGTCAGCAAAACATCACAAATCTCTCAGAAGCGAGAAGGAATTAACATTCCCAGCTCGAGGCCTACAACTGCATCTGAGATGAGGAGAGGCCACTTACCTGGGGACCATCACTGCTGCAGGGCAACGGCAGCGCCAAGCCAGGCTCTGCAGAGAGCCCTGTGCCCAGGGCTGGAGGCAAAAACAGCACACCGAAGGAAGGAAATCGCCCAGGGCTGAAGTGCAGCCCCTCCCTGCAGCCCCCACAGCAGGGGTGCTGCCACGCTCAGAGCAGCACCAGGCTGCCAAGGGAGCGGCTCCCAACAGCGTGGGGAGAGCCACTGCACTGAGCCCATGTTAAACATGGCTTTCCAGACTCATGTGGTGTCTGGTGATCATGTTTTGTATTTCTAAATACATGTCAGGTACTTCTAAATACATAATAAAAACTACACATATAGCTGATGGCTATTTACCTATCAGATTGCATGATGGAGACTCAACTAAAACAGTCTGAATCACAAATAAAATCTATTTATGACTATAATTAATCACTTGAAATTAGCCAACAGGGTAAGCTTCTTTGATGACTCTAAATCTAGAAGAGTTTTTTAAAAAGCATTTTTGTTGAATCAGATGTCATCAAAATAAATACTTCAATGATGGGGTAAATGGTGAGACTGACACTGATGGGGAATCCAGAACAGACACCAGGACATCAGATCCCCTCAGGGCTTGGCAATGCTTCCTTGGGATGCTAATCCTGTGTTAGGTCAGAGCAAAAGTAACTTTCTCTTTATGGGTGTAATGAATATGAAGAGCTGCAAAGCACTAAAACAACTATGAGAGCCCCTACTTGTGTACAGACATGGATTCATCTGGTCTAATTTGTTAAACAATTCTCTTTCAGCTCTGGCTCACCAATTGCCCAAGCAGCCACAGGAATCTAATTCTTTCCAGGTGGTTTAAACATTAAACTATTTTCCATGTCCAAGACATGGGAAAACACCTGATCCAGAAAAGCATTCAAAAAATGAGGCAGAGCTTCCTGGCACAATTCTAGAACGGGATTTCACTCCATTAGACCATTTACTACAAAATACTTGTCTCCTGAAAATAGACACATTTCTGCTCCTATTTATAATCTGGAGTTGTTAAATCACCTGTAAATTTAGCCTGTCTGTGAGCACTTGGCTTCTTCAAGCTGTGAATTGCAGTGTCATCCAAGTGGGCTACAGCCAACATAACTCATTGCCATCACACATAGCAGCCAAGAAAACAAGAACACCCCTCATTGACATTTCTGTTGATCCTATGAATGAGCTTTTAATTTCTCAAGTTACTATCACTAATAAATGGTCATAAACTATTTTTCTTATTCTACTCTTAGCTCAAGATTGTCAGTTTTCATTTCACAGCTGAAAAAAATCTGAAGGACTTCACTAAATACCAGGTTTCTAAACTGAAATTTTAAGAGCAGCCAGAAGTGATCACTGGGAGAGATCTCCGAACACAATACAGAGAACACTGTTATTCTCCTGAGATGAGACAGAGAAGACCCAAGTGTCCTCTCTGTATTTCATGAGAATATGTATATTCATAGGAAGAGCTGGACCAGCTTTCCTAGGAGAGCACACATGGGGCTGACTTCTGAGGACAAAGAGAAACTCACTGCAATTAAACACGGATCCCTGGAAAAGAAGGGAAATGTAGCTGAAATTTGCCACAAAGGTAGACTACACAAGAATACAGTTTCTGTCCCAAAAATGAAGTATTAATAGCTCGATATGTCTGCGTGGGTCTAGAAAGATTAGATTGGAAAACTGTTTATAGAAAAGCAAAAGAGGTAAGCATACTGCTGTGATACTCTGAATTTGAGATCAGTCTTTGCATCACAAGAGCTGAAAACTCTCATAGATTCAGGATATTTATACCACCCTCTCACTGAACAAAAACTAAAGCTTTTCAAAATTATCATGATGCTTTTTTCCTTTTTGTATAGCTCTGACTCCATGCCCAGGATGGGCTGGGGCCACAGCACATCACATATTTGATTTTCTGACTCTCCCTCTAAGAACAGAAAAACTTCTCAGATGCACACAAGGACAGTCCAGAGGCAGGTGCTATAATAAATATTTGGAATGATACTTCCTAGCATCCATGGAGCACAATGTCTCACAGGTTCATCTGTGGCAACTTGGTAATATGTTCCCAGGTATTTTCAGGACAGACTGGCTACACAGTGGAAGACAAATGAAATTAATTAGTCTTCATTTTAAAAAGTATAAAACCCAGAGCTGGGTTTTTATCATAAACAATCAGCATTGGAAATACATTAATAAACATGTAAACAGCCTTAAGAAGAACAATGACATCTCTGGACTGTATCAGTCAGAGCTGTTCTGCTCCTTAAAGCTATGTCCAAAGGTGTGGTGCACTGGAGAGGCTGTGCCATTCCCTAGTCAGTGCCGCTGGAAGAGCAGCTCTGTGCTGGATTCTGAGAGCTTTGGCTCTGGAACTGCGGCTGCTCTGCACTTCCTGGGCACTCGCAGAGCTTGCCCACACTTCACACGCAGCTGCAGGCACACACAACCCCCAGGCTCCATAAGGGAGGTCACTGACACTCTGTGATGACATGAGGAGGCCGAGACCCCAGCGGCAGGCAGCACAGTGACCCCGGGTCTGGTCTGCCCAATTGTGACCAGTCTGGTGCAGCCAGCATGAGAGAGACCTTGTCAAAGTGGAGAAAGGCCAGGGAGGACCTGGCCTCAGGTGTTATGGGGGCAGGAGGGGAGGCTGGTGGGGCTGGGTTTGCTCAGAGAGAAGGAGGGGTTTAATTGCTGACTCCACTGGCTGAAAGCAGTAGCAGAGAAGAACAAGATTCACTCTTCCCAATGAAAGGACAACAGAGAGCAGACACAGGCAGCAAGATGGGAAATTCCAATCAAATAAGAGGGAAAAAAAATTCTTTGGTGAGACTGGCTGAATACTGGGACAGGCTGCTCAGAAAGGCTGCGGAAACGCCATCCTGACAGGTATGTACCCCTCAACTGGATGAGGCTCTGAGTGACCTCATCTAACTTTGATAACAATCCTTGTTCAAGGAGGCAGATACTGGAGATCCCTTTAAACCTAAATTTGTCTATAATTTCCATGATGCTACAAACACAGACTAACCATATTTACTTACTTTCCCACTGAAAGTATTAACTTCTAAAAACTAGTTTCTTGACAGAAACTCCAACTTTAAAATACCATTACTTTTTTTACTTAATGTTGACATTTACCTCAACAGAAGTCAGCACTTCATTCATTATATGGAGATAAAAATTTATATACAGCACACTCAACATATGGCACAGAAGCCCAAGGCAACCATCCATCCTAACTGACTGTTCTGGCAATTTCTGCTTACCACATTCCTAAGGTTATCACAGAAAAGCAGTCTAGACTGCTTTTCTCCATCTGCAGATGGTGAACCTCTCATACAAATGGTTACACTGCTGTTTTATAGGCTCTGGAGAGGTTCTATTTCTTTCCTGCCACACGATTGTATGTGAACCTACCACAGTACAGAACTGGAAGCACCACTATTGTATATAATGGACCCATATCTAACCACACAATTGGAAATAGCTACATTTTCACTGTATGACAGCTGTGTACTCAATCTGGCGATTGAAAAATGGATACGGGTGCCTAGGGAAAGCTGTCTGGGAGAGGACTGGAAGAACAATTCACTTGGACTGCATCAGCCTCCCTGAACTGAAGCCCCAGCTGAAAAAGAACAACAAGCTATAGGCCAGAACTATTATTTTGACAGATGAGATGTGGCTCTTGGCCAGAGCTTCTCTGCCCCAGCTGAAATGAAGGGATGTGAATGAGAAGACTGTAACTGCTTTAAAAATAGGCCTGGTTTTAAGAACACTATTCCACAGGTCAGCGGGAGCATGGAAAGAAGATCAAAAAGCTTTTTAAGATACACGCACCAGCTGACAGTTTGTTCCCCCATGGACATCTCCCTCTGAAGAGCCAGCCAATGGGAAGAATATGAAAGGCATTTTGCATGGTTAGTGCTTGGTAAGAAAGGCCAGATATGCAAAACAGAGACTTGCATGGGATGCTTGGAAAGGAAACAAGGTTCTTTTATTTGCTGTACTCCGATCTTGAAATCATGCACATACTGAGTAGTTGCTTTGGAAAGTCAGCTCCTCTGGGAAATCATTTTCTCTTGAGTGTTTCAGGTTGTCCACCCACCACATTCAAAAAGGGTGCACAGCAAGTAATAACAGCATTCTGTACTGTATCTGCCTACTGAAAAATATGTGCATAGCAACTTCAGCTTTTTCTCCCCTTGAAACCACATTTTTGATTTTCCATTTTTCCTCAAAATACTGCTTCTGTGCAGACTGAGGCTTGTCATCACACCTTTGGTATGTGCCACTCACACATACTAGCATGATGATACTCATGATCCCATGGAGACATGATCATTTTTTCCCTGCTTACAACAGTGGAAGAGTAGCTAAGGACAGTTATGTCTCCACTCCACATAAGAGAACATCATACAAAGAAGTAAACTGGGGGCGCAAGCCTGCAATTTATCTACAAGCACTTCCATGTAGTGTAGGTTTAATTTTAACATCCTAAGTTACAGTATCTTGCTCATTCTTCATTCTGTTCCTCTGAGTACTCTCACATGAATGGAGATGCCCATAAATAAACCCCACTGCTGTAAACTTGTTTGCCTTGTAGTAGCATGTCCCTTGCTCTGAAAGCTCTTTGCCTGTCCCCTTTCCCTCACACCTGGTAGTGCTTTCTTTCATCATCTGTGTGCTCTTTGGGTAGATAAAACACCAAGTACAATTTTCACCCTGACTTCCTGCTGATCTACAGCTGTGATCTGTTTGCTAGGTCTAATTGTAAAGAGAAGATATTGCAGGAATCAAAACTCTCCCCAAAAGCCACCTCAGAAAAAAGCTAAAAACATTGTCTTTTTCATGTTCCAGCATGTGACACAGTCACCTCTTCCCCACAGTTCAAACAAAAGGTAATGAACAAACATCACATGATGAGATCCATCACTTCAGGTGCTTTTCCTGTCTCCAAGGAGCATGAACAAGGAAAAGCAGTGGATTCACGGTGCTTGCAGTGATTTCCAGAAGCAATGCAAAGGGATGCTGTCTGCCAGTATTAACTCCCTTATCTTGCCAGGATTTCTTGGCAGCAGCAGTGGAGTATTGTGTACCATGTTTTCTGGGATTTAGGAAATGCTAAATCACTCAAGTGTCTGTTCAATTTCTGTTCTAAAGAAAGCAACCCTCTCAATAATGTTAATGTGGAAATTCAAACTGATACAATTAAATCATCAAGAGTGTTTTTAATCCTGTCAGAGGTACTGCTGGCTCCAAATATATTTCTTTTTTTGGGTGAAAATGAGAGATGCACCTCCCTATTGGCAGAATTAAATTAGGCCTTAGTACAGCAAGGGAACATCTTCTAGAATTTAGTAAATGTGGAGAGATTCTCAGTGTTCAGCTTTCCATGAGAGCAGCTGAGTATTCCACTTAAATAGGCCACATTGTTAAAAGAAAACTAAAAGGGCACTGAACTTTCCCTAGCCAAACTAATAAATGTCCAGCAAATGACAGCAATATTCATTCAGACCGAGGTCACCGAAGTCTAGGAAAAAAATGGAAGTTACACTTTGTTGCATCCTTGCTGAGCACCGAGCAAGCAAACAGCTCTGACAAGGTCTGGAAAAGCCCACTGACATCTGACCTCCTTCACTGGCTTCACAGCACTTCATACATGCACTGATAAGCCTCCAAAGATATGCATCACCTTCTTTTTTCCCTTCCTTTTTTGACTTGTTTTTTCTTAGGGACTCTGCTACTCAGATCACCTGAGCAGAGGACTGGTACTGGCTTGAGGATATTCACATTCATCCTTTAAATCTCACTCGAGGAAGTTTGGGGCTCAAGAACTGGGCCATGTCAAATTATCTAAAATTAGAAGATTCAGCTCTCAGGCTGCTGGCTTGCAATGAAACTTATTCCCTGACATAACACCAAAGAAGCAGCACTGTAAGGTTATTAGCATTGAGTTATTCTGCCCTCTTTAGCTGTTTGGGCAGAGCCCTTACATGGCTCTGATTACATATACTTCCAGCACCAGTCATGATCAGAAACTGGCTAGTCCCATACTAAAGTCAACACAAATAAAACAGGACTATTCCTTCCTGGAAGCTGTATCAAAACCATCGAGCTCTTGGCTAGACAAAGCCATCCCAAACTAACAGGCACCAGGTAAGAAATGCTCTCTGGGCAGACACAACGTACCACATCCCAGAAGATTCACAATGGGGAAATATAAAGCACAAGACTAAGTTAAGACCCAAGGTGAATCCTGCTACCAAGCATTCCAAGTCAACCTTCATAAAATCCAGGACACATAAAAAGATTGCTGTGTTTTATATACACATAAATCTCTGACACAGAAACCCTATGAGCATTAAACTCCAAGAAAGGCCTTCTTCTTTTGCAATTTTTTTAATGGAGATGTGAGGTAGAATATCTGACACAGCAATGATTAAAAAATACATGGAGAAAATATTCTCTTTTGCAAGTTAAGCAGTATTCATGTGTGCCTGGTGCTGTCACATTAGGTAAAGTACAGACAGATGGAAACTTGCCAAGGAAAAAAATAATGGAAATGCTGCTAGACTACTCATTTTACACAGTACTGCTTCCAAAAATACCCCTAATGACTCTGGACTTGTACAAGCAAAGTCATCTCTGCTCTCCTTTGAGAGTCCTGGACAACATGGCTAACAAAGTATCTGAGCCGTATTTTGGCTGAAAATAAACACCTCCTACTCCAGCAGACAATCCCATTGAAAACACAGTAAACATTATGGAACAAAGTGAATTAAATATGGCACAAGAGCAAGATAACCTAGAAGGGCACTTTCTGAACCAAATCTAGGTACAACAAGGAAACCAAACTTGAGAGAGCAAGTGAGGCCATAGTGGCATTAAAACACTTTGGCACTTCACAGTTCTTGACTGCTTTAGGGATCAAAGAGATTCACATCATAACTTCCAAGGACAACCTAAATAAGTTACTTGGGAGTTTGCAGCTCCACATCAGGAATGTTTTTCTGGCCATTAATTCTCTGTTACAAGTCCTCTGCAGAATGAGCTATTAAGGTCTTTAAGGCAATCCCTACCTCAGAGCTGTTTTCCATCTGATACAGGATCAGCATCCACAGTGCTCTGACCCATTTTCTCAGCCACACAGCAATGAAAGCAGATTCAGGGGGTTTTCAAATGATGAATTTTTTCTATGAGCTTGAGAGGCTGCTCTCTATTTTTTTACACAACTATACAATGATGACAGCTGAATTCAACATCTGCATGTCAGTGCTGTAATGTTGTAAAATTTATACTGCATTTCTTAAGGGCAAAAACCTAACAACTGTGGTAGAAGACAGAATTACAGCACTTCTGCTTCAAATGCTTTACTATCTGCAAAGCTTACATAACAACAAAGCAGAAATGCATTTTTCTCATTAAAATATGGAAATTTCATACGTAATTGTGAATCTGAGTTAAGATACACCTCCAGTAGCAGTGATGCTTTAGGCTTTCTTCTTTCCTTGAGTTTGAAGAAAGCAGTAACACTTCTATAACAAGAAGGAGACGTTGTAATAGGCTGGGCAACCCCAAGTACTGCAAGAATATTATATTCCTTAGGTGTGATATTGCTATTAAGTACCCCACTATCTTTAAACACAATTCTAGATAGACCTCAGCCTGCTTTATGTGCCTCTAGCTGCAAGACTAAAAGACTATAAAAGACTATGAAATTAGCAGTGATAGGTACAACTTTAAAGAAAGATGAATACAGGGTGCCCAATAAAATAAAAAGTTACCAAGTTCAACTGAGGTTTACCAAATACTAGGTAACAGAACAAAAAGTCTCTGTAATAATTTTGTAGTTAGTTAAGAGAAGAATAATTAAAAGAACTAAAGAACAAACTGAAAACAAAGCATATAAAATATTCCACAATGTAATAGAAAAACTCTCCATTCTGTCCCCAACTGGAAGAGTAAATTTGGAAATTGATGGGTTTTCTGTGTACTAAGGCAAAAGCTAGTATTGAACTCCAGAGAAAACATACTTTCATTTCACTTATGAGTTAGTTACTTCCAGCACATGGCCTGCTGAGCTTATAATATCTGTAGGATTTTATGTTCCTTTCAGTCCTCCTCCTCCTCTCCCTCCGAGCTGTGTAATTCTTCTCATCACCCACGCTTGCAAACTGTGTCTAGTATTTGAGTCTTCTCCTCCTCCTCACACACTTACTCTTATCAGACACGTATTTGTAAAATATAAAGATTTGATTAAGTTTTCACTTTTAAAATAGGCAAAGGTATTTCCAAATTTATTTTTTCAAAATACATACTATCTTTAATGAGAAGATGCATGCAGCTTGTTTATCCTCAGAGAGATATTACAGAGTGTTTCAGAAAGCTGCATGATTTAAGTTTTCACTTTTTCTGCTCTCTAAAGACTCTTAAAAAGCTGCAATTTCAGTTCTGCGTTCAAACTAATTCTACAAAACGTTACCACATATTTTACACTAATAAACTGAATTCATTCTCTTCAAAGTTTAGAACCAAGCCTAATCCGATCCATGTTTTCACTGCACTTGGCACCAATTTAAAGTATTTCACTGTTTCAGTACCTTACGCAAGAAAAAGGAAAGTAAGTAAAGCCAACAGTAGCACAGATTCTAAGACTAGAAGGAAACAAGAAGTTGTACTTTCTCAGTCACGTTTTGTCATTTAAAATAGACATATATTCTGTCTCTAAACTTGCATGCTCCTGACTACAAGTTTAAAACGCTTCACATGGAAATTAGAAATGCTCTCCAAAATATTTCCTTTTGATTAAGAAGGCTTGAGAAATGGAAAGAAAGAGAAGAAATCATCAGCAGCTATCTTATACAAGATAATTTATGATAATGCATTTGTGTCAAAATGTCAAAACCATCCCCATCAGGTTTCCTCACTAAATAAACATCTGTCTTCAGGTTTACTCTTGTAAAATACACATTGTATTGTTCTTACCATACATGCTGTACTCCAGATATCAGCAGGTGTACTGTAACCTGCTCCTATTAAAACCTCTATGGATCTATATTGTCTTGTCTGGATGTCTTCTGTGAAGTGTTTATGCTAAAACAGAAAGAACCACATTTTTAATAGAAAAAATGGACAATAAAAAGACCTGTTCTAAACAGTGAACAGCTAGAATGATATAGTTACACTTACCACCCAGCAGGCATTCCCCAGGTCGGCAATTTTAACTCTAATTTTATCTGCATTTCTTGGGTCCAGCGGATTCACCAGTAAGTCAGCAGCACGAGTTTTTGCTAACACAAGCAAAATTCAGAATTGTCAGTATGTTAAGCCTACTATTCATTATCTCGAAGCAGTTTTGCCTTGACACTTCATTCAGTGTTGTCATACACTGAAGACATCAAAATAATTTGCTGAATGTTACAAGAAATTAAAGCAACATAAATAGGATTTCTTACCCTGATTTCTAAATATCCTTATACACTTCAAGTGCAAATTTTTTGCATTCTTTAGCTGCCAAATGACTATTACCAGAATATCCAGAGGAGCTTCTGAGCAAAACCAGCATATATGTTTCCCAGAACAGATTCAGACAGAAAAGATTAAAACTCAGACTCCAAGAACTCACCCACTACACACAAGAAAGATACGTTCTCAGAACAGTTTGGTTGAGAAAATAAAATCCTGCACTTCTACGCCTGGCTACAGTAAATAAAATCTGTCTGGATTTTTTCTTTCTTTTTTTTTTTTTTTCAAACCTATCTCCAGGGGTAAAGTAAAAGACTCACCAAAACTTGGCTAATTTGAGAGCCTAGGAGGCTGTCATCCTTTTCACAAATAATTCTGCATTCAAAGTTCTCTGAAGGTCCTCTTTGCGACAACTATGATCCAGACTAAAAAGGCAGAACTTTAATTTATCTTGCAATCTTTAGAGGCTCTTGGGACACTGAAACCTTAACAGAGCCCGGTGGAGGTGCTGTTTTTCTCTGTTTTGATATACCACCTGCTAGTTCCTAAACTGCACTGGAAAGAAAGCAGATGACTTCAAGGCAGAAGACAAATCCAGATAGCCCAAATCACAGGGCAGCACAGGACTGGTCTCAGTTTCCTTGTCCCAAAGCTACAAAGACTAAAGTGGAAATTGATGGTAAGATAAGAAAAAGGTACTAGATCTGAAAGCACTTGTGACTCCAATGACCTGTTAAACTGGTGAAAGTTTTGGAAAATACACCAGACATGGGACAGGGACAAAAAATACAGAATGTCTAATGGTGAATTAGGAGTGACTGAAATCAGATGGGGATCTTCAGCTGTTGGCAACAGAAGCCTGAATAGGTCATCAGAGCACTGAATATTGGCCAACCAGAAAAGAAAGTGGCAGGGTCCACCAGGGGAGAGAAGGAATGAAAACAAAGGAATAAATACCAAAAGGCAGAGGGGGTGGTGACCGCAACAACAGCCCTCTAAAAAAGTTGGCATGGAGTCCAAGACTCTAGTTTTTATAAAGCACCAACTTAAGGATAGAAGTAAAACACTCAAAAGATCTGAACTAGTAAAGCTAGTAAGTTTAATATTAAAGTCTTCCCTTAAAAGCATGCTGCATAGTACAGTGTAATTTTTTTTGTAACACGATCACATGCATTACTCAAGAAATAACAGGATCATTCTCAGTTCAGCAGTCTTTACAAAAAAAAAANNAAAAAAAAAAAGAAAAAAGACAGTGCTAGATAAATCCTTCCCACACATCTTGTTGAAGGACTGCAGTAAATAAAGTGGAATGAAGTGGGGGAAAAAAGCCTCATGACTAAGACAGCTGAATATGGCATTAGACAACACCTTTCTTCACCCTTTTTCTAAGAGAGGGACCTGAGCAGGTAATAGGCAAGTGCCTACATTTTTATGTTTTTCCCAGGAACTTATAATGCTTATGTCCTGTCTCTTCTGAAAGATGAATACCTGGATCCTGAATTTGACAAATACAGATCATTCACAACTGAAAGTGAAGTCAGAACAGTGCACCTTTTAGAAAGTGATCACAAAAACGCATCCAAAGGAGCTTAACCTGTGCACAAAATTAGTGAGCACTTCTGTGTCCTAGATCCATAAAAATTAAGAAATAACACCTTAATTCTCACAGTCTCAGCATGATAACGTACTTGTCAAACACTCAAACACTGGAAGGAGGAGGAGGAGAGTCGTGAGGAAATTACAAGTCTATCATCAGGGCATTGGGACATGCAGTGAAAACTTGAAACAGATAAAAACTCATCCGCTAAACACGAAATGGTTTGTGCACTGAATGAGGCAACTATCCCAAAAAATGAGACCACATCACTTAATAATGCATAGTGATGCCTAGAGAAAGAGGAACAAATAAAAGTCTACCTCAGTACAAGAAAAGGACACTAAAGATATGGTGGAAAATGGTATAGCACCATTTAAAAATATTGAATCGCCTTTAACGCCTGTATGCTGCTTCTTTCCAAATACCTTCATCTGTTTTATTACTGTTATACTCAATGTTATTACTGATGCCATTTATATCTGTAACATTCAGCTTTTCCTTTTTCCGGAAAAAAGTTAACTCTCACTCAGTATATACTGTCTGTCTTCTTTCTTTTCAAGAGAGGTGTGTGAACTGATGGGATAACATCAAGGAGGAATGAAGTAGGTTTACTTCTCCAGCTATGGAGATAAGCTGTTTCCATGAGGACAAAACCAGCTTTAATCTCTGGAAGCATGAGGATTTACACATCACCCCAGGAAAACAGCAGTGGAGTCTTTCTGCCTACATGCAGTGAGCAGAACAAAAGAAGAAACTACCAGGCATCCAGGAACCTCCTGTGTATTGTTTCAGGGACTTCAGCATGTAAGGAGATGGACTAGAAGCTTTATTTGCCTGGATCTTACAGAAATGCAGTTCTATTGAGCTGTATCTTATTGCATATTTCTTACTTTACCTGTCAGACCACGTAATAAACTCTGTGAATTGCTCTTCTAAAGTCTTAAACCAAGAAATACACTTGACTGCATTTTTCAATACAGCTCTATTTAAATTTAGTAACTTCATCTGTGACAATGTTGATCTTGGTGATCTTCCCCCTAAGCTCTCATTTTCTTCTATCCGCTTACAGATTTAGTGTCTCAGTATTTTCTTTATTAAAGCTGAAACCCATATATTTATCATTTAACCACTGGCACTATAAATAAGACCTATGTGTAATACCCTGAAGCTATTTAATTCAATGGCAAAAATCCAGCTCTTTGCAATGACACCGAGATTTCACCTTCCATGTCTTCAAATGGATTTACAGCCAAAAGTTTTGGACTGAAGTGGTTCTGATGGCCAGACTTTAAATGTCCAAAACCATGCTGAATATAAAAAAGCCATAATGAGTTGAGGGGTTGGCAAAATGCCCTGTTGAGTTTTAATAAAAGGTTAAGAGAGGAACTGTTTGACACAAAGAGTAATTGATGAATGAAAACACAGCATATTACAGAACTTTTTGATATGACTGAGAAAAGATGTGACAAAAAGTAACAGATAGAAGCTGCGGCCAGACAAGTTCAAACTTGCTGTAATTCTTCTAAAAGAATTCGGAGTACCAAGCAATGGAACACATTTCAGTCACACCAGATTATAATTTCAGTTGTCCAAATCAAGAGCAGGTATCTCTTTGAAAAATATGTTTTAAGCCAACAATAAAGGTTACTGGGCTTAACAGATGGTATATTACTGCCTTGTTACCAAAGAAGGTCAGGTTACACAATCTCACGCTCATCTTCTACCTTTAAACCATGGGGATGACGTTTACTTGCAACTACAGATTTCCTTTTCTCTTTCCCGTGTAGACTGACTTGCCAATGCAAATATTTCTTCTACGATAATTTATCCAATACCCCTTAAAAACAAGTTCTAGAGTGGAAAAAAACCATAAATCACAGTTCTGAAAGAAAAACCATCCAATTTACTTGAACAATCTTTTCTTAACCTAACCACTGCCTTTGTATTCCACTTACCTGCCTCTTTTATTTACTACAATACACACCCATGCTACTAGACAAAAGTCACTAAGAGGAACACTTACTTTTTGGCAAATCCCCCGTGCTGGAAGCTGAAACCGTTCTGCTTCTGTCATGAGATGGACTGCTCTCCTCTCTTTCAGTTACAGTTGATCCTTCAGAAACAGCAGAACCACAAGCTACAGACTCTAGAGCCCCAGAGAACACAGATGCTGTAAATTCAGAGAACTGGGACTCTGGGATTTTATGACGTCCATTTGGCAATTCACCATTAAACTGTTCATAGGAGCTGCTATAAGAATAATCACTTTTTGCATTTGGATCATCAAGATTATACTCCTCTGGATTTGGACATTCTTCCTCTTCCTCATCTTCATCTTCAATCTGCTGTTCCAATAGGAATGGGCCGTTCACAATATGGCCGTTTGTTTTGGGGGATTCTATCCACTTAGGGTCTGTGGAGTCAGTGTTGACAAGTTCCTGCTCAACGTCATCATCTTTTTCAGTGTTTTCCTTCTCTGTGTCTTCTTTTTCATCCTGATCTTCTGCTTCACCTGAAAAATTTCAGCAAGCAACACATTACATCATACATCAATAAACCAGACTGAAATTAGGTATTCATAATTTTTAACTCTTCAGTAACTACTTGATTTCTGACATATCACACAAGGAAACACTGAATATCACTGAAATACGCAAAACTTAAAATCTAAATTAAAGGCAAAAGAAAGGACTAATAAAGCTGTTGGAAAAACAAACAACGGGAAGTGGTTCAGGAGGGACCAATCCAGAAGAGAATAATGTTATGAAAGGAACATGAATGAAGCCTTGAAAGCAAGCTTTAAAAACCTGCAACTCAATCAGTGTCAACAGGGAGTCATCACAGAAGTAGGAAAATTCTCAGTAAGAACGAACAAAACCAAACTGAACTGAACTACAGGCTCAGTAGTTACATCTTTATCAGGATTGAGGAGCTGAAAAGAAAATCAGGGAAGCCAGGATGGAGCTGGACCATAACCATTATGGCGCAAGTCACAAGGACTAAACAAGAATTTTAAGAAGACATCTCAAAAATTTTAGTGAAGAAGTCGCAATCATTGTTACCTGACAGATCATTACAACAAACACTGTAAGAAGAAAAGTGGAAAGCAATGACAACTTCAACTACTACAGCAACATTATAGAAAACAAGTGCATCTAATTTTCTTTTATTCACCAGGACACTCTGTTATTCCACTTAAAGTGGCATGATGACTGTTCTGTTGAATTTTCTATGTGCTTTTTTGAGTTGTCTTATTATCTGTAGACTGTTATTGATGGTTTTCTTCACTTCTGTAGCAGGTTTGACTTTTCTTTACCTTTTTAGGTTTTGTAGTTACAATTTTACCTACAGGAGAAAATTAACTTTATGATCTAGGACAGTTTGGAGATTTTGTTCACTGCACCAGATGCAATACTGCACAATTACTTTCCTCTCTGAAACAGTAAAACTCAGGGTCAATAAAAGCAAGTAATACTAACCATCATCATTTCCAGGTTCTTCATCTACTACCTCTTCTATATCAGCTGTTTTTAGTTTCACCTCTGGGTGGTACTCATCTTCTTGTTCATTTGATGGTACAGCTGAGGTTACATTTTCTTCTATTTTTTTCCTTTCAGCTTCCCGCTCTAGTTCTTCTATTTCCTGCAGGCGTTTTTCTAGCAGCTCAGCTTGTCTCTTCTGTTTTTTCTTCAGTTTTTTCTTTTTGTTTTTGGATATTTTTCCAACCTCAAATAATAATACCAAAGAAAGAAAAAAAACCCAAATTAATTATTTTCAAGGCATCTCACACCAAACTCATTTTCAGTTTATCATTTTTAAAAAAATACTAGACAGCAATTAATATAGCAATTACATTGCTTTTTCCATTTTACTTCAAATCCAGAATAATACAGGATTAC
Source organism: Origma solitaria (assembly GCA_013397895.1). Lineage (NCBI taxonomy): Eukaryota > Metazoa > Chordata > Aves > Passeriformes > Acanthizidae > Origma > Origma solitaria. The sequence goes on along the minus strand of VZRL01004158.1, from coordinate 904,756 downwards.
AGGATGCAAAAATCCACCATAATTTTATACAGTTAATAATGTTTTTACATAGTCATTATTAGATACAAAATACATCTAAGATGCCATAGTAAAATTCCTATGATCCTATAAACCTTGCGCAGGCACAATAATCTTAAACTCCAATCCAGATTAATAGAGGATAGTGTATGTGTGAAAAAATCTGGCATCATATTAGTTGTCTTCATATAAATTTAATACATTATTTCTCTCTCTGTACAATGTAAAAGTATTCTGAGAAAAAAGACACAAGAAAACTAAAGAGATTGAAAACAGTGAATTTCAAGTAAAACCTGTGTTGTTCAGGTATTTTCTCGTGAAAGGAAACCATTTTTATTATTCCCTTCTGGCCCAAAACATATGAATTACAAACAGCAGATGGCCATTATGAAGTCTCTCATTTTACATAACATAATGATTGAAAAACTCAGGTACAACAAAAAGGAAATGAAAAATGAACACATCAGAACTAGGACTGAAACACTTCCTTATATTTTAACTGAATTGTGAGCTCTATTTTTATTATTTGATAAATGAGATCTATCCAGTTTTCATTCACTGTTTAGATATCATGGTAAGAAATTCTCATATAATTAAAAAATTAAGTACAAGGCACAGAGAGAAACATTTCCTTGAAGGTTTATCTGTTAGCCCTGTTATCTCCATTAAAAGCCATGGGATAGTTTAAACAAAAAAATTAATTTCACAACCTTGATAATTTTCATCCATGTTGTGTGCCCATTGAAATTCTACATGTTCTGTAGACAACGAAAGCAGGTTTGACCACAGATATTTCTAAACAGCTGTATTACCACTGGTTATTTGCTATATGCATATGGCAAAGAGATCTTTCAAATCTCATAAAATTGCCTCTCCTTTAAGGCCTTGATGATTAAGGCCTTTATGCCCTTAAGCTATCTGCAATGCACAATATTTAGTGCATTCACCTATTTTTGTCAGGATTTGAACGAATGGATTATTCCTCAAGAGAAGAAAATGGCAATGCTTAACTTAGTTAGACATAGCTATAGAACTATACGCCCATGAGAATTTCCATCACAGAAATACTGTGCTATAAACTGGTAAGGCCAGAGACATGAAAAGAAAAAATGTTCTTTGAAAGATAAAAGCTTTATTCAAAGGAAGCTTTTAAAAAGGGTCGAGACTACTAACAGTCTAATACCTACTAATACCCGCAAAAACACAGAAAATAAGGTAGTTAACTTGTATTATATAATAATACTTACAGGCTTTTGTTGTGGAGCTGTACTCACTAAAAAGAAAAAAAATAAATTACAAATAAAATAAAGATTTTCTTTTTCAAAAACAACTCTATAAAATCAAAAAGTAGTAGAAATTATTTAAAAATATTCTTAACTAAATAAGGCAGTGTTAAGTTTTTTTTGTTAGCCAGATTTTTTACTCTTTACAAGTACGTGCTGCCTGAAATCATTTGATGTCTCCATTGGAGCGTCTGGAATTGTTAGGAGCTAGCAGCAATCTGTGTTCAGTGTGTTGTGGTTAGTAGAGAGTTTATGAAATTTAAAAAAAAAAAGAAGTCTGAATCCATAAAGAGTGGATAGAAAACATCAAAAGACTGCAGAGCTGTCACAGATTAAATGTGTGTAGTCAGCTGGCTGAGCAGGTATAGGCTGATTTAAATAGTTCAGGGAGTATCAGCAAAGATACAACTACTGTGTTGTACTCAACAGAAAAGCCAAGTATTCATGTTTTTATTCTGAAACAACGCAGTTTGATTGCTAGGGCTGGAGGCATGAAGAAGTGCCTAGGGCAAAAAACACACCATATCACAGAAAAAGCAGCTCCAGCACGGGCCTCCTCCTAGGCACCTCTGAGCAGGAGCCCATCAGTGACTGGGTCTGGTGACATTGCAATACTGACTGTGACAGGCACAGAACAGCACCACAAGCCACATAAAACCACCCCCAGTGATCAAAACCAACAGAAATAACCAAATACGGGAGACAGAAGCAAAGTGGAAGTGAACAAGAGGAACCGAATGGGGGAGAACCTCTCACAAACGTCTTCAGACAAAAACGCAATTAAGAAATGCAAAATAAAACACAGAGTTGTTTTATAGGTTCAGATCCTGCTGGTAAGCTCAAGGAAAAACCTGCTTGAACACGCCTGAAAGGGTAAGGTTTTCAAAAAGATTCTTAAACCTGAGCATTATCACTGCTATAAAAAGGGAAATTATACACAACTTATTCTTGCAATGCACTAAAGAAAACACGCGTGCTCCTGTGTGGAAAGTCATACATTTGATTATAATTTGTTACGAACAAAGTGAGGTAAGAACCCCATTCCTTAAAATAATATTTCTTTTAATGTCAAGAAGCAATATAAAGGCTGCATGAACAAAATCAAGTTATTTCCCACACAACTAACATACCATCTCTAGCTATGTGATTACACGTTATGTAAAATCCAATGTAATATATTCACAATTTATACAAATTTTCATCTAAAAATATATAATGCTGTGAAATGGATTCTGACCACTGTATTTGTTCCTGATATAGAAGGTATTTCTATCATACCTCGGAGATTTTAATCTGTGATATATTTTCTGACAATATTACAAAGGGAATTATTTCTCCACTGCCTGTAGCTGATGTGCTCAATTGGCAAATTCATAGCAACCATAATACTAAAAATATACAGTACATAGTACTAAAAAAAAAAAAAAAAATCATTAGAAAAGCCACACTTCCTCTTTGTCTTTGCTGATTGCTGTGAACATCTTTACCTTGGTTTCTCGTAGCTAAACATAAGGTACAGTTCCTACCTAAACTCTTGGCAAGTTTAACATAAAACATATATTAACATACCCCTTGGAAAATGGGTTTATCACGAGTTCAATTAGGTACAATAAATTCTGGTTTTAAGGGTGAAAAACTATAAATGTTAAACTTTTCATTGCATCTTAAGAAGAAGTTACAACAGACAAAAAGGCAGACGATTTCACAAGGACACTGATGAACTTGTAACAGAACTGGATGTAATTTAGAAAAGGTTATTAATTATTGTCAATATTAGAGATGCAAGCTTCTAGTGTGACTAAAACACAGCATTAAATCTTGTGGGATGGGAAGGGAGTTAAGTTTATACCAATAAATTTTTTTCTACATCTGGGGACCCTGAAAACTTGAACATGCAAAACTGGTAGTTTCCAGAGCATGAATAAGAATTAAACAGATATGCATTTTTCACACGCAATTACTTAAAATGTGAATTTTCATTGAACAAAATACTGTTAGCAATAATCCACTGACGGTAATTTACTACACTGCATTTAAATATCCTGTTCATACCTGCTGAGCCAGAGGGGGGAGGAGCACCAGCTTTCTGCCACTCGGTAGCTTCAGCAGCCATCCTGCGCACGTAGGCATCATCCACGCACATCAAAATGTTTTCTGGCTTTATATCTGTATGAATGATCTTGCACTTGCTGTGTAGGTAATCTAGACCCTGAAGTACCTAATTACAATGAGATTTTTTAAAAAACTTCTTGAAATGGCACTTAAATTTATTAAGGAACTCAGCTCTCAGCTGCATTTTAAAATAAGCCCGATTTTATCCCAATGCTCTGAAGTACAAAAAAATTGGAAAAAATACATTACCAAGTAATAACATAACAACATAATTTTCCACTGTAGCATGGAATTACAGAAGTTTATGGAACAAAATTGTTTCATACACAGTAACACCAGTGCAATAACTGAATTGCTTCATATTCAACTTTCATAAATCAGTTTTTGAAACATATGCAGCACAAGTTTTGTCCAAATAGAAAGATAACAAAGATCTATACCATCTTCAATAAGCAATCTGAAAGCCTTACCAAATAATGCCACTGCCACCAGTCCAAACAGTTAATTCCAGTCTCACAAAAACTAAAGCTTTTAAATCTTTCTAAGACTAAGCTCTTCATCTTTTCTCAGGTTTGAAGTGTTCAAATTACTTGGAATTTTTACCTTTGCCTATATTCAAAAAGCAATTCAGGTTGGAAGACCCTGTGATTCAAACCTTCCGTGTCTAAGTCATACCACCTTCAGAGTTGTATCCAACCTCAAAATCAGACAGCCTGCTCAGAGCCTCTATCCAATTTACTTCCAATTACCTCCCAAAATGCAGAATTGGCCAGGCTGTGCACTGCTGGGTAAAAACCTGAGTGGACACCAGGCCCAGAGCTTGGTGAAGAATGGAGTTACACCCAGCTGGCAGCCATCACCAGTGGTGTTCTCCAGGGCTCAGTACTGGGCCAGGCCTGTTTAATATCGTTATCAATGGCCAGGACAAGGGGATCGAGTGTCCCCTCAGTCAGTTTGCAGATGACACCAAGCTGGGTGGGAGTGTTCTTTGCTGGAGGGCAGGAAGGCTCTGCAGAGGGATCTGGACAGGATTGATGAGCTGAGGCCAATGGGGTGAGGTTCAACAATGCCGAGTGCTGGTCCTGAACCTGGGCCACAGCAACTCTAGGCAGGGCCACAGGCTGGGGCAGAGTGGCTGCAGAGCTGCCCAGGGGAAAAGGACCTGGGGGTGCTGTCAGTGGGGGCTGAACATGAGCCAGGAGTGCCCAGGGGGCCAAGAAGGCCAAGGGCATCCTGGCCTGGATCAGAAACAGCGTGGCCAGCAGGAGCAGGGCTCGGATTGTCCCTCTGTGCTCAGCACTGCTGAGGCCACACCTCAAATCCTGCGCTCAGTTCTGGGCCCCTCACTACAAGAAGGACATTGAGGGGCTGCAGTGTGTCCAGAGAAGGGAACAGAGCTGGGGAAGGGTCTGGAGCACAAGTCTGATGAGGAACAGCTCAGAGAGCTGGGGGTGTTTAGTCTGGAGAAAAGGGGCTGAGCAGGGAGCTCCTTCTCTCTCTGCAAGTGCCTGAAAGGAGCCTGAAGCCAGGTGGGGCTCGCTGTGCTCTCCAGTTATCAAGAGACACGACCAGAGTAAATATCTTAAAGCTGCACCAGGGGAGGTTTGGATTGGACATTGGGAAAAATTTCTTCACGGAGGGGGTGACAAGGCTGGCAAGGCAACAGGCTGCCCAGTGAAGTGGTGGAATCTCCACACCTGGAAGTATTTAAGATATAGATGTGGCACTTAGTGACATGGTGTAGTGGCAGACTTGGCAGTGAGTCAACGGTTAGAACTGATGCTCTTTCAGGTCTTTTCCACCCTGAATGATTCTATGATATATGCTTTCTCCTTGCTGAAACACCTTCTCCTTTCGATCACCTCCCAGCAACTTGATTTTCACAGAACAGCGAAAGAACATATTTTGAAAGACAAGTGAAACATCCCAGTGAAATGTTCTGAAGTGTTTCACCTTGCTAACACTCTGACTCAACAAAAACTTAAATACAAATAGACAGCAATTTTTCAAAGAACAGGTTATTTTCATTTTTCAGAGGAATACCATTTTTGTTCATCACTATCATCATCATCATCATAATGGTATTATTTCCCACAGTTACGATGATTTATTTTCCAAATTTTATTAAGAAACATGACATGTCAACCAAAACTGCAATTTGAGCATCTTCACATCTATGAAAAAGACTCATTGCTTCAACCTTTTGTTCTCTAAAGCAGTTCAGCAAACTCCCTTATCGGTGGGAAACCTCAAATTAAAAAACACAACCCAAATCCTGCAAAAACCCCAGCATGCAGAAGGGCAGGCTATCCATTAAGATGCTCTTGCGAACTCCACAGAGATTAAAATAAAATTATCTTATCTTAGATATTAGTAAGTTTAGTTCAAATATCATAATTCTAAGCTTCAAACTGTTAACAATGGTGGAAAAACCTAATTAAAATATTAACAAAACTTACCTGTCGAATTATGCTTTTTACACAACGGATAGGAAGGCCCTGATAATTGGACTTGATTATCCATTTTAGAAGATGATGTCCAAGTACTTCAAAGACCATACAGACATCTGGGATTTAATTAAGGATAACTGCCAAATAAACTTGTTCATGAGATCAACACAAATGTTTGCTTGTGTTCTGGCTAAAGGAATCATCACCCTCTGTACAGAGAAAATGGTTCCCCCTAAATCAAGCATGGTAAATGCTTTGGGACCTCATTTCGATTATATATAAACCCATACAAAACCAGTGCCCATCTGCAGAACAAATTCAAACAAAACATTTTAATTATGCAAATCTTGTCCATTACTTCTACATGTTAACAACAGCATTAGGGTGAATAATTAAATAAGGAATTGTAAAAAGGTAAATAATTCATTTTTGTTTTCTTTGAAACAGTTAAAAGTACTAATTCAGCCTATCATCTCAAGTTTTTTAAAAATCTGAAATTATATGAATAGAAGGTTTTAATAACAAAAGCGTACAGCAACCGTGTTTTAGAAAATGGCCTATGATAGACTTTTTTTTCACTAAGCTCAATATAATCACTTGACAACAAATACTAGCATAGTAAGAGAAGGGATCTCTTAAAACCTTCAGTTTTAACTGCAAAGAATAATGGCGATCACCAAAAAACTCAAGAATAAAAGAAATGCAGAACTCAGAAGCAACATGCAAAAAACACAGAGCCAAAATATTTGACACAGCATTTACTACTGGCCACTGACAGAGGCAAACAGTCGATTATCAGGAAAGACTATTAGGAAAAAACAAGATGTGGCAACTTCATGTGATTTGTAGTTCAAAAGCTTCCTAAGTTACAAGACTCTGGATTTATATGCCTGGGTAGGTTAACCTTCTGTTGAGAAAATCTTCAGATATTGGAAGCTAATTTAAAGTTTTACATCCACAACATTCTGGCAAGAAGTTTTACAATCTGACTATACTGAATTAATCCTCAAACATGAGCTGGGAACGACCTGGAAATCAGAAAGGATGTTAAAATCTTAACTACATGATACTATAACCTTGCAAAGAATAACGTAATACAAATAACAGAAAACTAATTGATGGATACTGCAGGAAAATCTCAATGAATTAGACTATCTCAGAGACCATTCACATGGAACTACACTGTTAGGAGAGAAATCTTACCTCACCTCTTTAAGTTTTACTAACTAGAGCCTTGGCAATGATCTTGAAGAGTCATTGTCTTGTGTCAAAATGAGACTTACCTTGTCTGTCAGTTTATCACACACATTCTTCTCAAGTACCTACTGATACACCCAAAGATAACTCAAGTTTTAGCAGCTACATGCCCTATACTGAAGTCAGACTAATAGTACAAGGTCTCAAGACTGGTCAAAATTCATTGTGAAGAATGTTGCCAACTGCTCACCTCACTTCATATTCCTGAACTCCTGCAATAGAGGAGACACTGAATAGCCATTTTGCACTCACATCAACTGGGTGTACCCAGAACATTATAAAACTCAGTTCCATTCAGAAGAGGAAACAGTCTTGGCTGCTTTACCCCACAATGAACACAAGTCAGTAGTAGAGCACAGCCATCATAAAAGATGAGCAGAGCACACCAGCTCTGCAGGGCTTATTAACTGAGCCCACACAATCAAGTTGCAAAGCTACAGCGACACAGATTTCTAAAAGGCAGGACACTGCAACATTCAGAAATGAAATATAGGACACCCACCCACAGTCCCTCAGACTACTGCTGCTGCAGACTCTCCAATGCACACTCCTGACATTCCTTGCATTTACAGAAGTGTTAAGCCTTGCCAGTAACCAGAAGAAAAAGGGATGTAGGGAAGTAAACAGCTGAGAGGCAAGGGGAGGGCACCAAGAAGAAAGATGTAAGAGGAATGGGAGAGGCAGGCAGAAAGAGGGAGGGTCAAAAGAAAGTGATGTCTACCTGAAAAAAAGAGATTGCACCATTTTGCTGGGAGGACTTGGACAAACTTAAGGGACACTCCGTACTGGAGAGACAACTGGAATGGGGAGAAGATATAGAGCAGGCTCAGTGCTGGGAGTAGGTATGCAAAAATGTGACTGCTGTCTGATTTACTGATTTGAAAAACATTAACCTTAAGCCAGACTGTCCAAAACAAAGAGTTTGGGAAAAGCTGTGAATCAACTTTTCATCAGGGAAGCCAGCCTTGCAAGACCCAGGATCTTCCTACAGCACCAAAAACCTGGCTGGGGAGCAGGTCCAAAAGGTCCCAAAGCCCACCCAGCACACATGCTTCTCGTGAAATGCTCTTTGAAGCAGCACAGGGGATATATCACAAGGGGAAACTAAGCACAGCAGCAAAAGCGAGAGCAAACGTAACATTAATCACATGACAGGCTTAAGTACTGAGAGCTGTTTTTACTTGACTCGACTCCTACCCGTAACTATTTATCTATCTAGAAATACACATTACTCTAACATTTAGAAATATGATGAAGGTTAAAGGCTAGTTAAGCTCTAATACCAACAACTGAAGACTTTAGGATGCATCTCAGCTGCTTTTGGATTGGCACCATTTAGGCACTATGGCATTTAATTAGTACTCTATATTCTTTGGAGATACGTTTATTACAATCATTATAATGTCTGATTGTTTGGGAATATTTCCTTCTTTATTTTTTCCATTTGTCTCTCCAAACACTTGTTCCATTATGTGATTATCTGAATCTTTCATTAAAAAAATGCTACACTCAGATGAACATTTATTATGGCTCTAATACATGTCCACTGCAAACAATGATTTACACTTGCTGACAACATCAAAAGTGCCCAAGTCCGTGAATTCTGTTGTTTCATGAAAAAGTCAAAATCGCACTCTTTTTAAAATATACAACTAGCTAAAAAATTATCAGTCTAGTGCAGCTTAACACAATTACTAAAACTCCTCCATATATAAACGCTTACTACAGCTCCTAGGAGACAGATGACAGTTTGCGGTCACACAGAGCAGGCCCCTGGCTCTGCACATTCCCAGCTCTGTTCTACATGGCTCTTAACAATTTTCCCTGTTTGGAAGTTCCATGACATTTTGCGGCATTAGCCTTCCAAAGGATTCACCCACCTCTCTTCTGTCTCGCTTCAGGTTTTAAATGTATTCCATAACCAATAATCAAGCCTCTATGAAACATATGTTGTTTTAATTTATAGTCAAGCAACAGATATTTAGTGACTTGCCCAAAGGAAGCTGGAAACAGCAGACCATGGAAAAAAATCTCAAATTACTCTGTTTCTCTCAACCTATGCAACTCAATGACACTAATGTAGCAGTAATATGGCATTTTAAAAAGTAAACAGCACCAAAATATTAAAATCAATTACCTGCACCATCCTAAGAGAACCTACACTAAAGATTATTTTCCCTTGAAGATAAAACAGAGCTGATGAAAAAATCAATGCAACCAACCGCTGCTCAAATAACTCAGGATGCACAAGCTGTTCACAAGAAAACTCAAAGCATAAGATACTTGGCGTCGTATTTTCACTGGCAGTCAGGACTTGGACAGACTTCCAGCTGTAATTTAAATTTGAGGCCATTATCAGTCCATCCTGTATATTGGTACTTTTCTGGAAAATGTACTTTTCAGTAAGGCAGGAACATTTGCCTCACACATAAAAATTTCTGTACTGCCAGTTTTCACCAGGAAGGCAAAACTGAAATAGAATAAATCAACATCAGCTGTCCAATTTTAATCTGCCAATACAAAGCTAGCTGACCCCTTATTTTTCACTAGCACATGGTCTCTTTTGGCTTCGTCAATGTAAGTGCTGTATTTCAAAAAGATGTAAGTTTGGATATGCTTTCAAAGTATTATCACTAACAAAATTTACTCTTCACACCTAGAAATGACCCTCACCTTTAATGAAGCTGTATACATACATGTGAATCTTAGCAAGAATTTAACAACATTATTGGTAAACTGCTCTGGTAAACAGACATGAGTTATTTCTATATATAGCTATGAATGTATTATCTTACACATTATTTCATATTAGTGGTTCACAATAAAACAGTAAATCAAAATTTCTGGTTTCTAAAAATAACTTTGATTATTCTTCAATTACACAACTGTCAGAGGAAGACCTGAAGCGCTTTGGGCACATTATATTTTAGTGAACACTGTTAGACAAAATATACATATTTATATAACACTTCTTCATAAGCATCTTAGCTCAAACAAAAACCTATCTTTTGTAGCACAACAGCAGCATCAAGAAACCTAACCCAGTCTTCTCTGCCTCGCTGTGTTAAGCAACTTCCCTGATCACCATTTATATTTGTGATGACTACTAACAACTACATTATTTCATTCTTTTTAATTTAATGGCAAAACCCAGGAAAAAAGCAGACAATATCTTCCTACCATGGTAGCTGTCCACTGAAGCAACCAGGGAACAAATAAAAATGGGGCAATGGAAAAGGAGTTACACCAGTCTGTAACTGAGAATGCCTGACCCCACACTGTCATTCTCACCACATACCCAAAGGCTCTGCAACGAATGTCAAGAGACAGACGAAGGGGGTGAAAAGTGCTTGCACACTCCTCTCTGGAAGGATGCTTTTTAGTGAGCTTTCAGATTTACTGACAATCACCTTCTACATTCCTCAGCTAGAAGATGAAAGTCGGTGAAAGGTACCTTAATCTGATCTGCTGAAGACTGAAGACACATCACCAAAATCAATGTATAATTAAGCTCTCTAGAGCAGGAGTTCTCAGGCAATATGACACCATGAACAACGAGGTCTGCTACTGGGCTCTAAAACACAATGAGCACACACATAAATCCAGCTGTAACAGTAAATGAAAGCACAGTAATATAATAAGCTGCTAAAATACCTAATACAATTAGCAAAGATAACTCAGTTTAGCTCAACTGTAAAATCAAATATATTCACAGACCCAAATTTACCCTGAGAACGAGTCGGTTATATTTTACTTTTTCTCTTTTTCCACCACCTTCCTTTCATTTTTCAAAGGAAGCATTTGAAGTCAACGCTTTACAACCTTTGCCAAAACTGAGGTTAACACCTGGCCAAGAGATGATTACATGAACAAGAGAAGCATCTCCATGACCTCATACTTCCCACAAGAAAAGAAAAGTGAGCTTTTTCATGACACTCTCAATCACCAGTCTAGAACATAAAAATACTTCTTGTAAGCTTCAGTTATTACAAATGCTTTCAGTAAACTCTAGTGTTTAATTAAACTATCTCTAGTTCTACCAGACCATAACAGGATACATGGAACTTCTTTTTTAATTTTGCATTGCATTTAGAAAAGCGAAGTTATTTTCACTTCACAGAGTGTATTACACACTGCACTTTTCTTTGCATCTACATATACTTTGGTGTTTCAGCTTTGTATATTTAAAGTAAGATTAACTAGAAAAAATCCAGAACTAAATGCTTATTTATTTCAGTAAAACATTTTTAATGAGAATGCCATGTTCTCAAAAGGATATGAATTCCATTCATTCCAGAAATTTTGAAGTCATCAATTAGCTGTACAACCATATCCTTGTTGGGGTCATTAGGGTCACTTTCACGAACCTAAACCAAGAATGCAAACACTGACATTTTAGGAAAAAAATCACTTTAAAATACTAATTAGTTAGACTTCCATACAAACAGTATTTTGGAGCTTCGGAAAACACAGCAACACATAATAAGCCATATATTTGGAGGAAAATATGCAAAAAAAGAAAATAGTCTAAAAACAATTCTCTGGATTTTTAAAAAATGCCTTATTACTATTTTTGTTGGACACTGTATTGCAATAGTGATACTTACACATTTGAGCAACTTTATTTCATCCAAGGCTGTCTCTGTATAATGCTGGGCACTTTTTACAACTTTCATTGCAACAAACCTTTTTCCCCTTAAAAAGAAGAGAAACATTTTTCAACACACACTCTGAGCTAAAACAAACATACTTTGAAGGTTGGGAAACTTTAAATAGAATATTTCATAGACTAATGCATTCTGACAGAAAATGCTGAAATTACACTTAAGGACAACTTTTAACAATATTCTCTTAATAGCCTAATTTATTGAGTATTTTGTCTCTTTGATGCTAAGGTCTCTAAAAGAGGAACCTGCTTACACATTTTATCATTTAATGTAGGTAATTATAATTTTTCATCAAAGATACAACTGAAATAAAAATATTAGTTTATTCTTGCATGCTCAATACAATATGCAAATTCAATAAGCAAAGCTAATTTGTCTAAGAAAATAGCATTACATTTGTTTCTGAGAGCTTTTATAAACTACACTACTAATCAAGAGCAAAATAAGACTCTAGTCATCTTTCTGCACAAAATTTACATAACACTATCATGCACATAAAACAAAAGTTATTGCAAACAAAATAAAGTAACATATTAAGAAAAAAGTATATGGAAAGAAATAGTTTTCTTACTGCATATCCCAGCATAGCCAGACTGTAGAGAAGTGTCCCCATCCTAACTTTCTAATAACATGATACCGGCCATTGAAAAGATCACCAATTTTCACTGGATGATAGCCTCCTTTCATGAAAAAATGAGTAGAAAAAGAATATTCAGAAAACAATAATTCCCAGGTTTTCAGGTCATTCTCTTGTAGTATAAATTTTCCTCTTCAAATTGTCCAGTACTATAAATAGGAAATCTAAAGAAAACTTTGATGTTAAAAATTCTGCCTTGCTTGGTCTGGAGGGAAAAAACCCAAGTCCTGTAACTACTGTAGAGTTTATTCACCCTTCCCTCTTATGGCTTTTATTTATGGTAATATTACCATCTGTTCTCTATTTCCTCAGGCTTATCTTCCACTTCACAGACAGTAAAGAAAAGATCTACATTATTTCTTTATCATATTTGAAGCCTCTCTAGACAATATATTTTGGATGATTGCAGAATCTCAACAGAGATTGTTTTAATTCCCATTTGCTTTCTAGTAATAAAAGCAGCAATAAAATACTTCCTGAGAAAATGTTAAGAACAATGCAGACTTTATTGATGCTCTTCTACTTGGCTCCTGACCCACAGCAGCAATGCATTTTTCTCATGTCTGAGGGTTTTACAGTGAGGAGGAAGAAGAGAAAGAGGGCAGCTCTGGGCTTTGTCTCGACTGCTTTGTCATCACCAAACTCTGCAGTCTGAACTTCCACCACTACACAGGTTCTCCACAACCCCATTAGGACAGAGCAAGCAGGAGCTCAGGTTTCCAGACAGTGTGAGGAGATGCAAAGAAGACTTTTATTTCCTTTGTATTTTAGGAGACATTCCTACTCCTAGTCAAACACAGGGAGTGTGTGAATGAACATGCAAGATTTTTATTCAGACCTTAACACACCAACAATAACATCCACAATTTTGCCTAAATTGCAAACAAATAGTAAAGCTGCACCACACAACCCTCCAGCAGCAGCAGACTCAGAGCAGCTTGCAAGGAATCACTTCTTTGTCTCTTTCTGGTCCTTCACAATGTCATGCCCAACTGTCCTTTGGCAGGGTCCTCAGTTATTGACTATTCCATTTAAAATCAGGAAAACCTCAGACTACTTTCTCTAAGTTACTGTATCTGTTTTAAACCCCCTGAAAATCTTTTTACAACTGGTTAAGACAACAATGTGAATTTATAACTTAATTTCTTGAATTTAAAACAGGGACTTCTATCTTATCTCCTTTTATCTGTGGGAACAGTGATGTCAAATCTGGATATAATTATATTCTTTTTTTGCTAATAACATCTTCTGCCTTAACAGAAGTACAGCAGTTTTTTAATGAACTCTCATATGCTTCCAGAGCAGATTAATAAATTTAACACAACTGTGCAACAGAATTATAAAGATCACATACTCAGGAGAAGGATAAAGCTTAAATGACATATTGTGTTAGATGCTGATACGTCTAACAAACTCTAAAACACACAGAGCTTTGATACAGTGCTAAGGTGTAACTGCAAGCTCAGCAAACAGCAGACACTCCTAGCTCACAGCTTCAACCAAAAGCTGACCCTTCCCTTGGGGAAGACCTCCCTACCCCTCTCATCACTGAGGGAGAAATGTTCACCAAAGCTGCCAGGAAAACTCTCCCAGCAAACTAAAATGATATCTTCATTTCCACTGCTGAGTTGTGGCAAGCTCAGTCAGGATGCACACACTGCCAAGTGGGAACTCCTTATTTCCAAAAAATAAAACCAGATCACTTTTGGAACACCTGAGTGGATTTACTCTCCAAGAGAGGAGCGGGACATGGACTCGCTGAAAGCAAGGGTTGACTATTATACGTTCATTTGCAAAAAGAAACGCTATCAGCCACATATGAAGCCCAAGTCTATTGTGGCTTCATTATTATAGAAATTTTGCTGAATAAACACAAATACATCAATCTGCAGTGATACAAAATTTAAAAACAAAACTAACTTTTGTCTATATAAGCATCCTTCTAGTAACAGCTGATGGAGATATTTAACAATCTGGATAAATATAATCATTATTTAAGACAGCTACTGACTGGTTTAAAACAAACTAAGATATAATTACTTGGTGATTTTTTTTTCCACAGAATTCTGTGCAGGATGACGAAGTCACAGATGCGAGTATAAAGTTAAGAGAACATACAGGAATTCTACCTTTCCATTACTGAAAAGGTTTGCATTTGTGAAGTGAATCAAATCTGATGACCTGCAAAATTTATATAAGAGACTTCTACATAATACACCATCACAGATAAAAATATGTTTCTAAAAATAGTTTAGGCAAACAAGTGCCTTTTAAGTCTGACTCTGCACATAGCTTTTGGCATATTTGTGCTTCAAAGGGTCAAATTTAATCAAAAACTTGTGATAGTTTCTTCTCACCACAGACAGAAAAGAAAACAGCATACAGAGGAAACCAGACAGTGACACCAAAATTAATAAACTGGGGGTTGATAAGTTATTTTAGTAAATTCTATGTGTTGGAAGCATAACAATACTATATATGTAAAAATCATGTTATTTTGATCCATACACCACTGTCGAAACTAATTATAGTAATACACCAGCATATGTGACAGATGCCAACAGTGGTAGTATATATAGCTTATGAGTATATGTATTCCACATGATACTTTCCACTGTCCAAAGTCACAACAGGAGCAGTTTTGGAAATAATCTGTTACCATTCCTGTACGTGTTACTCCCTGATTATTCATATCAGCAACATATGCATTTACAGGTTGTGGACAACCAGGTAACAACCCACTTAGTTACGTGTATTTTAAAAACTGGTGTCATCCTATGATGAATATAACCATTTATGTTCTCCATGACACCAGAAGTACTTATAAATATTAGTAACAAGAACACATCTATGCAAAATTAACAAGTTGATAAAAATGATCTGCTTTTGGAAAAATAATACTGGCATTTGAAAATACACAATGTATAAGTGGCACTGCAGATAATGCAACCAAAAAAAAAACAAAAAACCCAACCCTGTCGTACTATTCACTGCAGCACACACAGAAAAAAAGTGTCTCTCACAGCTAGCTAACTACATGCATGCAAGAAAGAGGGTCAGAAAAATGAGATCATTATTCCTGAATGTCTCCTGAATGTATTGGTAATTGTAGCTGGCTCATTCTATGTTTGTATAGGGAATTATTCCCTTTGTGAACTGGATGAATGGGAGACATCTCCAGGGAGCAAAGATGATCAGAGAAGCAAAAAACCTCCAATTACATCCATGACACAACAGACTCTTGAAGAAAAATCTCCAAGTGTTTCAAGGCTTTTCAGAGAAGAAGAAAAACTAGCTTCATTAAGTACCCCTTGAAAAATCATGCAGTTGGACTTTTGATATTTCCATTCCTTAAACAAATAAATATTTGAGAAGCATTTTATGCAAATTCAGTGACAAAAACAGAAGCAATGTCACAGATTTAAACAAGCCCTGGAGGGAGCCCCCAGGGAACAGAAGTTAGTCTGCTTTTCACAGATGGCTGTTAGTCAGTCTCTTTCACATCAGGTGTTACCACAAACTGATCCAATTTCCTCATTAAAAAATACTACTAGGACTATTTACTAAGCACCATGTAATGTGGTCAAGATGCAATCCCAGCACACAGTAACACACCCTTAAAAATAAAATTAGTAACAAAAATACTCAACAGAAAGTACAGCTAATAGGTCATATGTTGAATTCCTGAAAAGAATTAATTATATACTTGTCACCAAAATCTCCCTCCTAGAAAAAGTTCAGACTGGGATTGAGAAGAGATGAAGTATGCTCTGTGCCTCAGTCAAAAATCCTGGAAGACTGCCATTTTGAAGACAAAATTAGGAATAAGAGACACTCCAGTAATAAATGATCATTTCCAAATCTTTATCTTCCACTCTGTAAATACAGAGTAGGCTACCCAAAACAGAAAAAGATACTCAAACTAATAAAACATCTCTCAAAAAAAGGGAACATGCATCTAAAAAGCCATTTTTGGAGTTCTTTACCAAAAAACTTACTCATTCCCTATACTAAATATAAAATCTATAAACAAATCCCAATGTGGTCATGGAATTCAGATCCTTATGGTGACCTTCCCTTCAGTTCCAGGACAGCAGACTGAAAGAAGGAAATGTACTGCTCAGCCTTACAGGAAATTAGGGTCAGAAAATAGGTAAATCCTCTACTGGGGCAACAAAGGCACTGCTCTTGTAGAAACAAGTAATGATCATGACATCCAAATTAACCAAAGCTTGAACCATCTTTAATATACTAAAAAAACCACCAGAGTGTCAGGATCAGAAGAATTCAGAACTTTTATGCATACAGAAGTTCCCTTTAATTTTTTAGGAAGGCTGCAAGTATTCTAAGTGTAACATGTAGTTCATTTTACAAGTATACAGATCTCACTACTGACCTGCTCTAGTTAAACAGGTAACTCATAAGCAGGCTCTCAACTTAGACTATTTTTTGGTTTGTTTTGTGATCTAGCTTCTGCAGATGGTGACATTTTGCAAGAGCTACTGAAAACAGACAACAATGGATTGTTTGAAATTAAATGCAGCCCTGACTTCAGGAAAGAATTAAGTGAGAGCTTTGAAATGCTTAATCTCAAGGAAATACAGATGTTTACAAGTAAACAGATGTTTAAACAAATCCTTATTCTCTGATGGAAGATGTTAAAAACACCAAAAGAATTGTCTTAAGGAACAAATGTGTTTTAAAACAAATAATAAAAAAAACCAAAACAAAATACCTGAGCACAGTTTAGCGACGCATTTTGCTTTTCCCTGCTGAAGACTTCGACATTTAGTTTGAGTTGACTGTTTGGCTTTCACTACTGGCATACGTAAGCCACTCATATATTTGAAATATAATACATTAATAATACTTCTTACACCAAAATGTAATAGTTGCTTTCCACCGTTAAATCTGAAAATACGAAACACTTGTTCCAGGCTAGGAAAGGGAATGCTTAAAATAGTGCACTTCCAGGCTTGCACAGAGACTTCTGATTAAGAAGACATTATCATATCTGACACAGGAAGTGTTTCTTGGTATGAGGAATACAGAATACCAAGTATAGTCAGTGTGCATAGAGGGCTTTTTGACTATTCAAAAATATTAATCTGAAGTGATAGAACTCCGATGTAAGTATATTCATATTCTTGAAATCTGCTACAATAGATAACCCAGAGTTGACAGAACTGTTATTTATCATTTTTCATGTAATTACAGTGTACATTCTACCCTAACAGGAACTGCAACTTTCTCAGTGACATTAAAATAAACTTAAGTATTGACACTGTTGTACCACAGTCATGCTTTTATGCATTTAACAATATTTGAAAATTGAATATAACCAATACAAAAATTAAGGAAACTGAGTTCAAATGAAGATATAGAGAGCCTCAGACAACGCTGAGGGCTGTGAAAGACACCATGTGGAAAAGAAACATGTAACATCTTAGGCTAGTGCAAGAGAGAGAAGAAAGGAAAAAAAAAGATACCGTTTTATTGTAGGTAATGTTGTTAAAGGCACCAAGCATTTCAGAACACATTTGGAGTGTGAGAGGGATTGTTTGTCTTGGTTTGGGTGGTTTTGTTTCTCTTACAACTCACATCAATCAAGGAAAGTTTATTCTCTATTCTGATAACTAGGACATCAGGAGGAATACAGAGATGCAGTCCTTGTATATTAATTTAAAAATGTATAAATAAGCCATGGCTAAGTGAAAAATTAAAGCTGAAGACAATTACACATCAGGACCTGAAATGAAGAGTTGTTCCTAATTCTTGTATAAGTAAATTCCATAATTAAAGATCAGCTCTTCAAAATCCCTTAAGAACCATTACTAAGACTTACACAACAGTGTTTACCCTCCCCAGCACTGGTGAGCTGCACACACCTTTACAGTAATCTGCGGGATCCTCCTGCTCCTCATCGTCAGACCCTAAAATCTCCTCCTCTGGCTCAGGCGGGGTGGGCTCCGGCAGGGGCGGAGGCGGGGGCGGGGGTGGAGGCGGAGGTGCAGAGGGAGCTTTCTGCTGAGGCTCTGGCCTGAAAATGGAAGAGACAGCACATTTAGTACAGAGCCTCCCCACTGGGGTAGCCCAGCCCTCCAGGGGGGATGAAAAACCAGTGGGAAAGGAAAAATGAAAAAACCAGTGAAGCGTCTCACGTTCTCACAGTCACCTTTCATATCACACTAGGGAGGTGTGAACAGAGAGGAATCTGACCAACCAAGAGCACGTCTCAAGCTAAAGAGCTTGCACAACATAAATAAAGTATATAATCGGATACAGACAAGCTTTTGAAATTCCTTATGAGAAAATGAGATGTTAGACCCATCTTCTTGAGCACAAGAAGAAATACTTTTCAAAGAATATCAAGTTACTCAAAAGCTCCTGCCTGGTAGCTGAAGTAGGAAAGATCTCATTAACACACAGCAAGAAACAATCTTCTAGAGACACTGACCCAAATCTTAATGCACTTCTCATCTGTAGCTGCTGCCAATGCTATGGAATGCTGTATCAGTATGCAAAAAGCTGAAAACAGCTATTAGAAAGCAAGAGGAAAAAACTGATCTTCCTAGGTAGTCTATGATGCTCTCCCAGAACATATATCACATGCTTTAATATGCACTAATTAATAAAACAAAATCACCAAAGCCCAACACCACCAACCAGGAAATGGGGTATTTTTTATCTTGCAGCTCCAATCTAAAAAAAAAAACCCACAACCAAAGTGAAATATATTTTATATCCCATTCCTCAGAAAGCTGTACTTGGTACAACTATGAACTACTCACATTTCAAAATCGAGTATTTTCAAAACTTAAGTCCAGGGTTGAAGTGTACCTCTTTGTCATATAAATAAGAAAGCTCTCCCCAAAGAGGCTGTTGATGGTGTCATTTTTTGTATTCATACTTCTTACAAATAACAAATATATACTAGCCAAATATATTTGCAATGTAACTTAAAGCATTTGTGCCATCAAAAGCTCCTATAACTTACATTTATATCTACTTCAGATTTAACACATTTAAAAACCACCATATTAACAGTATTTTGTCTTTCATGTGATAAAAACCCAGAAATCTGTAATTTGCTGATGTTTCAGCACCTAGAATTAAGATCTAAATACTTTTGTGATCATGAGTAAAAACTGTACTTATGTTTACCCCACTTCTAGGTCCTCTTCTTCATAATTCCTCCCTTTTCTTTTACACACTGCAATTGTTCCAGAGAGGCAGACAGTGCATTTGGTGAGAAAGGGAACACAGTTGGTCAGAAACAAATTCCACTGGCAACACTCACCACCTGCACAGCAGCTGCTATTACGCCTTGGCTTTAAAGAACATCACTGCAAGCTGCATGGCATACCAAATTTATCTGCCTGCTACCCCTTTCTGATAATAAAAACCTCCAGTCAATAAATGGTCAGATTTTAAATGGAGTATTTTGAACTAATTTATCAATGATTTAAGTTATTATGAGAAATCTAACGAAGTAAAGAAATTTACATAATTTTTAACCACATGAAACTTTAGACAAGAGAAAGAAGGGATCCATTTATAGGATAAACAAGAAATATATTTGCATGTGCTCCTACTTAAATTACGTTGGTTGTTTGCCTCCCTCTTTCATTTTTGGCTCCCAACAGATGTCTTTACCTGTTACACTGAGAGGAAAGTCAACTGAAAACAGAAGGTGCAGCACATTCTCTGACCAGCTAATCTCACTACAAACTGGATTACCATCCCTCCTGGTTTCATGAACCAGCCTGGTTTCACGTTGTCAGCAAGCTGACAGCTCCCACACCTCATCTGAAAGCTTTAATCCAACAAACCATCGTATAAAGATCTACATTACAAACCCTGAAAGGTCATCTGCTGGGCACAGGACCATTTTGGATACAAAGATCAGGAACAGATATGAACAGTTAAAAACTAACAGCTGGACTCAATGGCCTTACAAATCTTTTCCAGCCTAAATGATTCTACAAGCAAGCAAAAGAACATATTGTGAAATAGCCTGCACTTCATCAATATATCTGAAAGCAGCATGCCAGGAACTCAGGCACATCCATCAGTGCCTGCACTCCTTATTTTGGATGGTACCATCATCTTACTTTGTTCTGACCACAAGTTTCCATGTTACTATTTTGGTCACATGAAATGGTACAACTACAGAAGAGCCCAGGATATGATAGGGAAATGCAATACAGGAGTGTAAGTTCAAAAATTCATTGAAATTGTGCTGATTTTGGTTTTTAAGATAACAACTACTTGCTCTATTTGTTCACAAGACAAAAGCAGTATTTTAAAGAGAATCAGAAGCATTTCAAGAATTGAGGTTCACACATTTTGTCACTCACTTTCAAATAAATATTAAGTAATACCAAGAATCTCTGAGAGAGACAGGAAGTATCCGACATAGGATTTTTTTTAAAAGCAGCTAAATTTATTCTTAGAAAAACAGATTAAGAAAACAGGGTTGGTTCTGAGACTTTCTCATGCTACTGTATTTGATTTTGGTTTGAAAAGGGTTATTTTTCCTCTCTTCAATCCCAGCTGATTTTTATATTCAGGAGTGTTTTCTTACTGTCCTTTGTGGGCATCAGGAAGGAAGGAAAGATACTACCATATTTCCTTCTGGAGTTATTTATGATTTTTATCTGCAAATAACAGAACACTGCTTTAAACTGTGGAAGATCTTTGATATGCCCCTTTAGCTTTGCTTGAGCCTTTTGGAGCAATCAAATATTAGTACAGAAAGATGAAGGAAGGAAAGAAATACGCTGGGTTACATCAGTCGGACTGCTGATTTGCATTTTTGGCAATTTTTTCCTCCAGTTTAGAATTCTTAGCAGGAGTTTCTGACTGCTCTTTGGTTTTCTTCACATTTACTTTTCTAGGGTATCTGCAAAGATCAAGTCTTCAACACTTCACTTGACGGCTTAAATTCTGCCTACAAGTTGAGTAAAACTCATCCTGGCAATCCCCAATCTTGCTCTTCTGCCAATACATAGTTTCACAGTGTTAGGAAGGATATCAATGAGAGAACTCCAGTTTTGCTATTTCTTAGAAGCCCTTTTATTGAATTGCAAAGACAAAATATGATGAGCTTTGTGATTTACGGCATGAATATACACTTTATTCAGCCTAGATTTAATTTTTTCCAGTATAGTCTCCTCAAATGCAAATTATTTTTTCTTTTGAGTAACTTTAAAACACCATCAGCATTAAAAAATCCAACCATTTAGAAAGCTGAGTCACAAACATGTCCATAATCTCCACTCTCTTTTCAGAAATATAATTGTCAAATACTATCATAACATAAAAAGCTATTCAACAACCATTACTTCAAGTTATTACTCTTTCTTATTCCTAAAATGCTAGGTAATGATTTGCATTAGGTAGCGCATGCAGAGATAAATATTAAACCTGTTTTCCTTTTTTCTGAAGTAATCACTTTGTACTCTGTGGTCTACCACTATTAGGTTGTTCATCATCATCCAAGCATAAACACTTAATTAACAGAAGAAGACGACCCACCATTTCTAGACTCACAGTATTCTGTCAGCAGGGATGCAGAGAACTGACCATCTCCACAGGCTACAATGACAAATCTTATAATTGTATTGAAAGGAACACTACAAACAATTAGCAAACACTAGCCAGCATTTTTTGTCTTTTAATTACTGCCTTTTCCATGGACAGAAACAAATTTACAGCAAAGTTCAGTCAAAATACAATTAAATCCTATTTTTAAACTGCTCTTAGAGGGAATACTTCATAAAAGACAAAAGAAAAGCTGAAGTATTTCTCCTCTACAGTGAACTTGAAGCAAAATACGTCAAAACCCTGCATGGAGCCTTACAAAAATCAACTGCCCACTGTTATGAAACACAACATTTCTGACAACTTAATTTTACTGTTTCCCCTCATGGACATGTTGCTCCATGCTCCCACTGGGTAACAGCCAACAGTAAAAAC
This sequence comes from Origma solitaria, assembly GCA_013397895.1. Classification (NCBI taxonomy): domain Eukaryota; kingdom Metazoa; phylum Chordata; class Aves; order Passeriformes; family Acanthizidae; genus Origma; species Origma solitaria. The sequence continues at coordinate 882,351 of VZRL01004158.1, read as the reverse complement.
AATTTCCTTAACATTCAAACCTGAAAATCCTGAGCAAATTATACTACACAAAATTCAGGAAAAACCTTTCATTTTTGTCGTTGTTGATGTTGCGGGGTCATTTGCTATTCTATTCTGGAAAAGGTAAAACAAGAGCAGTGAGAGTGATTAAAATCACAAAATGCCTTCCATATGGGAAACATCTGAACATACCAGAACTCTTCAGCCAGGAAAACAAGACAGCAGAGAGCTACAAAATCTTAAGAAATACAGAGAAAGCAAATAGGAAATGGCCGTCCACTGCCTCATCCCACCAAATTGAGCCAAGTTGACAGAAAATCCAATGAAAAAATAAATTACTCCTGCAATATGCCATTAAAAACTGAAGCCAACTTTTTTTCTCAGACACCATGGATAAGAAAACAGACTTCAGGCCTCTTTATCTGAAACCCTCATAGACAAAATATATGTTTTTATTATGAAGTAATGGATAAGAATGTCTTGCAAGCAAGACTGCTATAGGACAAGCTTACCTGAGGATATCCTCATGTTCCCGTGGGGAACAGGCATACAGCAGCAGGAGTCCTCCAGGAACATTGTACTGCACATATGGTGACTACTGTTAGGTAAACAGAGCTTTACCTTGAAAGCAGCTAAAACCTGCACCTGATTCTCCCACCTTTAGGAAAGCATTGTCTCAGAAGGAAAACAGACTCTGTCAAAGGAAAAAAACCTGGGAGACAGAAATTGGTCAGACTAAGCTAAGAACTACCGCAATCTGAGGGGAAAACACAACTCCCCTTAAGATTTTCAGACTAATACAACCAAAGACTTTTTTTGCTAAGAGAAAATGCAATTAAAATTAGATTTAATGACTTCTTCATATAGCTAATAAAATAAAATATGGAATAAACTATATTCTAACAATGTTATAAATCTTCTGACATGTCCACAGAAGTTCTTCAGGGAATTTCCATTTGAAGAGGTAAAAAGAGGAAGAAAGGGGGAGGGTGAGCATCAGAAGAATTATGCTGTAAGCCTCCTAAGGGACGGGAGCTTTACAAGATCTACTAGTGGGTGTGGGTCCATCTGGAAGGAGCTCCAGCTATGCTTCTCTCCAGCTCCAGATGGCAAAATCTTTTGTGCTCCTCGGCTCTTGAGGTGCTATAGAGTTAAAAGTCTGAAATCTCTATACACAAATTTCTTCCAGCTGTTATTAATTGCTTAAAGACTCGACTATTTGGATTTCTTTCTCCTTTGTTCAAATGGTGTCTGCTTTATGAGCTGAATTCTTGCCTGCTCTTCTTTCACAAATGCAAATTTACCTTAATTAGACAGGTGCCTTCCAACAGTGAGCTCTGCAAACTGGAGGCAGCCTTAAATGGAGGCTTTCTAAATAAATCCACACACAAAACCAACAAAAAACTCAAGAAAGATCAAAACAGCTCTGAAGTTATCACTCAATAAACAAAATGATGTTGCATATTTCAAGTAAGATTTTAAGTGGATTGTAATTCAGAATAATCTTAAATTTTAATAGTTACGATAAATTATTTGTAGTTTAATCATTTTTTAAATTATGCCAGAGGTCATCCTACTGTTTTCACAAACAAAGTATATAAATCTAGAAGGAAATGGATCATAAGGAGATGTGTTTTTAACTAACTCCAAGAAATTGGTGATGTGGGCTTCCAGGGACAACTTTGCTTTACATGAAAAGCACTATTTGTGTTGTACTACAATCTTCAAAATGCATAAAAAGAGAGAGTGCTGGTATGACACAAGCACGAAACAGTTTCTGCATCTGGTCATCATAAAGTTATCATTCATTCCTCCTGGGACTGTTAGCATTCCTTCAAAGATACCATCCTACCATCAAACATTAATAAAAGCACCAGTAAAAATCCCTCCCGGAACGGAGCAGGCTGAGACAGGGTAGCTTTTGTAACCTCAAATAGCAACACAGAATGAATTTTTCATTTCCATCTTGCTTACTAGTCCTTTGGAGGCCACCTTGGGCTTGAATGCACACGCAAAGTCCAAGTGAAATGCCAAGGAACACTGCCTTCTTCCGTTCAAAACAACGGCTACTATAAATAAATGCCATTTCACGCAGCAAGCACTGCAGTTTTACCGCGCCACCGCCCCAGCCCAGCATCACAGGAAGAGCACATTGCCATGGGCAGAGCTGAGGGGACCCAGTAGCAGCCTACCATTACATCAAATCACATCTAGGATCAAGCAGTAAAGTCTGCCAAGTTTAGGAGGCAGCTCTTACGGCCTTTCTCTGACACAGCTACACCAGGTTCCCAGAAGTAACTCGTTTCAAGGTCTGAAAGTCAGTCCCAAATGAAATTTTGCTCTCCAACACACACAATCCTGTTAAAATGTTTTAAAGACATTAAAGCAGAAGCCAAATCTATCCAGAAAGCCTCAAGCTTAACAATTGAACTTGCCGAGGTAGTATGTTTCCTTCCTAAAATACTGTTTTTCTTGCAGAGTTGTATTTTCCAGACAAGTCATCCATTACATTTGAAAAGGGAAAAGAGTCAACAGTTAATTAAAAAAATAGAGACCCACCTAGCAACACAAAAATAAAATATGCAGATAGACACTCAGCAGCTTGCACCTTACCTGTATTTCTAGTCACCTGTAAAGTTTTGTAAAGGCTCAGAATGTTAAAATCATAGAATACCTTGAGTAGGAAGGGACCAACCAGCATCATCAAATCCAACTCCTGGCCCTGCAGAGGACAGCCCCAGAAATCATAACATGTGTCTGAATGTTTTGTCTAAATGCTTCTTAGCTATGTCAGGCTTGATGCTGTGACCATTTCTCTGGGGTTCCAGTGCCCAACCACCCTCAGGGGAAGAACTCTTTCCCAATATCCAAACTAAACCTCCCTTGACTCGCTTCATGCCATTTCCTGAAGTCCTGTCACTGATCACGAGAGTGAAAAGATGAAAAACACCTTCTGCAGAATCTGTGACTCTCAGACCCAACTTCCCAGAGAGGCACCAGGCACTGGGCAAGCTGAGACCTGCAGAGTTACACCGACCATCAGCTGTGTCTGGCGGGGGTCCCTGTCCCAGCTGATGCAGTGACTCCAGCAGCTACCAGGGAACGAGCAGTGCAGGGTGACCAGACCGACCCCAATCGAGTGAGTGTTCACTACTGAGCCTGGGGATGAAGGTGCCTCTTGGTGCCCTTCTGTACCAGCTACTGCGTCTGTCCATTGCCTCTGTCAGCAGCTCCCAGACATCACAGTCTGGTACCTGGTTCTGGGGCTGCATGTCCCTGATTCTTCCACTCTGCCAGTGGAATGCCCTCCCTATGGAGGGGAGCCCTTCCTTGTGCCCTGTTTGCCCACTGTGGTTGCTTGCACTCGCTAGGGGCTGTATTTCATAGGCTTGGGGTGGTTACACTGTGTTTCAATCTCCCACCGCTGCCCTGAAACCCTCAAGTCTCATCAGTAAGTCCCAAAAGAGCTTTTGGCTACAAAAAACTAAGAAATTCCAAAGAGGAGAAATACAGGTGTCATAAATCCATGTACTATGTACTGATCAATGGAGAATACAGTTTCTTATACATGCATCTCAATATGTCAAAATGAAACCTCCACCTGAAGTATGTCAGACATGGAATAGCACTGCAATACAATGATAAAAAATCAGTTAAAAATAAGCCAGTCTCATGAACCACACATGAAGGTTCACCTTCTTCAAGTTCTCCTGCAACAAGATTGCCTTCTCACACTGCAAGATTCCCTCCTCACAGATTCTTCCTCTATCTGTGTGCAGGAACCTCCACTTCTGACTGATAAGATGACCTGACTGAAAACACTGGCAGATGGTGACAGAAATGGCCATTGTTTTGACTTCTTCCTCTCATTATGTCCGTGCAATGGATTACTTTTAACAGAATGACTCACAAGCATATAAATGGAAATTAAGTTTTTACTTTCTTTTTGGCATGTTATGTTGTAGTATTTAATTTCTGCCTTTCTCTTTGGCATGTTAAATTATAGTGTCTCTAGTCTTTCTATTAATAAGATATATTCAGAAAACATGCTGTTGTTGCTTCAGTGTCCTACAGTTGCCACTAGCAACAAATTCACAAGTTCTGAAGGAGAGGGAGAAGAAGCACCCTCTGCCCTCCAACAGCCCTAACTGACCCTGGAGAAGTTAGAATATTTAACTTGATTTGGCACCAAAACCACTTTAGAAACTGACCCATTGAGGTCAAATATGGACTGAAATATGAATTCATAACTAAATTACAAAATACGGGATTTAGTCTTTACCACAGTACAGTAACTCCTTCAAGGAAGCATATATCCCATTTGACAACTGAAGACAAATGAAGCAAAATGAGCTGAAGTAAACCAACAAATGAAGTGTTTCACACTCCTTTTTACCTATTTAACAACCTAGTGGAAAAGATTTCATAGGAAGAGTGGAATTGTAACCCTTCACTTAGTATTAAATGCAGTCAAGCAGCAGAGTACCTCTTGCCTTTGTTTGTTTGTTTCTGACCCCAAAAGCACACTGGTAAAATGTAATCCTGACTTCATATCACCTCAGTGCACAAATGCATTTTTCATGTCCATGTTTAGTTCATGTTTAGAAGACCCATTCATCCTGTTAAGTGCAAATACATCATGCTCTGGATTATGTCTGGGAACTCAATTCTTGAGGCAATGAGAAAAGGGTGAGCAGGCAGGCATTCTGGATTGGACAAACACTGAGGCACATAACTGGCAGGTGAAAAAAACACAGCCTGGAGGAATAAGGTTGCATGACTAAGTCAGCAATTAGAAGAACCTCTCTGCCTGCAGCAAATACAAACATTCGCTGCAGTGACAAATCGCAAATGTGCCAGCTGGAACTGTATTGATACCAAACTTCTCTTTAACCTTGTTTTCAAGAAGCTCAAACAAGCATTTTATATTAACTCTTTACATCAACAGTCATTACTCCTTTTCACTAACAGGTTTTCTTTGAAAATAAAGATTTAAGGACTCAATCCGTCAAAAAAAACCCCACAACTCCTCTCCTAAACTTCCAAATTTCAGAAGCACTTCCTCTATAAATATATATTTATAGATTTTTTTATATATTTATATATATATATGTATATATATAAAAATAAATAAATAAATAAGTAATCTCTTCACGATTCCTACTAGCATTTTATGGAAGTACCCAGCTTGCACTGCAGTATCAGTGAAACTGATAAAAACAAGCTAAACAAGCAAGTCAAAACTTTTAAACTTAATTATTAGACATAAGTTGCAAAGATGCCTATCATTCAAAAGCTTTCTGCTGGTGTTTAAAAGTCAGTTATATTCTTCCATTTTGGGTATATGTGGCCATAAGTACAATATATGAAATGTCGGCTTTGAGTTTCTCTCTGTTTATTGCTCATTCATGTTAATTTAAGCATTGATTTTCCTAACAGAAATAAGTAAAAGCAGCAAAAAGATTGCCAAGTCCAGCTGCAGTGGTAAGCAAGCAAATGGAAAAATCACAGATATGTTTTTCACAAAAACTCATTATCACCCAAATACAGATAAATAACAAGCAGCTGGTTTTAGCTTCATGACCATTTACTTAAGCCTTCTGTCTTCTTGTCTTCTGAGTAACAATTATTACTCTTCAGACACATGGAAACACTTTTTATTTGGACAACTTTGACAAACTAATCTTTAAGAAAACAGTTACTTAAGATCCTTGGGTTAAAGAGTATCCTTTTAAAAGTGCCTAGATCTCTGAATTTATTTTTTTATTTTTAGTTTACTTTTCAAACTTCTTGAGGCAAAACTCAGAGCTGATCTCTTGCCCAACAACCTCATAGAACATGGCATATTTTATTTATTTTATGCAGATGTTGTTTCCAAAAACCACTGCTCTCCGGCCACATTCCCTAAATGAAGAGGTCATTGTTCTCAGTCTGTAAGACTCCTCCATGTGCCCTTTGACTTTCCAGATGTTTCCAGGGAAATGCCTTTCCATCCCTTAATCCCATCAACCATTTGTCTTGTAGGCTGTAGAGGCAATTTTGGAGCTTTCCATTATTTTTAAAGCTTGCAAGTGAAGTACCTTTCATTTGACTGCATCTTCCACAAGCAAACAGCCATTTCAGGAGAGTTAGGAAAGCCACCCCAGTATTACAGAGCACCGTCCAGCTGGCTTGGACGAGGCAGTTTTGGATACTAAATGCTGTGACAATTCCTGTTGAGATTTTCAGAATCTATTTTGTGTCAGCAAGTCTGAGAATAAGGGTTATCAGACCATCTGACTCATCCCAGCCTTGGCATGCTGTACCTCACAGCATGGATGCTATATGACTCACTTACTGGAATATTCCTATTTCCAACAGCAAGAGAGAGTCTCATCCATGGTGGAAAAGCATTCAAGGAATCCCAGCTGTCATGATATCCCAGATGAACTGTCTCCCTTGTAGAGAAGATGCAACTGTTCAAGAGGCACCTGCCTCCGAGAGTGACATCTCTCATATCCTGCGTCTTGCTGCCACTGAAGCTTCCTCTCCCAGGTCAGTAAACTCTACTGCTCGGGAAAGGAAGATGATCATGTAAAGGTAAATTCTGGAACCAGTTTACAACAGGAAGTGGACAGCAACTCCTATTTCCACGAGGGTACAGCCTCCAGTTCACCTCTTTTCCAGGGGCAACCTTATCTCAGGGTTTCTCAGGGAAGGACAATGGTGTCTGCTGCACCTCATCACCACACAGAGCTGTCTGGAAAACTGAAGAGACTTCCTATTTTAGGTTTCAGAAGTCAAATAACCAGGATAATTGGCATGGCACAGTAAAGATCAGAAACACTGTGGTGCTGAGTTCTAATAGCAGTAAAAGACAGTGATAGCATGACTTCAAACCCATGACATTTTACAAGCAGAAACTGATGTCCAAGGAACACAGCAAGCTTACTGCTGCTGAAAATATACATGTTAAGGTGTTATGTTGGTGACAATGCTTCTCATCTGACAGGTGCTAAAACTATGACACATTACATATGTTTGTGATGTGCCACTGCCATGACTTCCACCGAGATAGTGTCAAAGGCAGCTAAAGTCTTCTCTGCCACTGGCTCAGTAATCTGACAAGCCTCAGTGAAGTCTTCAAGCTATGTAGACTCACAGAAATGATGAATGGAAAAACAACTGAAGGAAACTCAGCTGAACCACTGTGTTTCAGGAGACAAGGCTAAGAAGAACTGGAAGCATAGAAAGCTCATCTCCCCCTATGTACCTGTATCTACTGCAGAGGCAATGTTGGTTTTCTCCTCCTGAATGAAGATGTAAACATGCAGTCATAGCCGCTGTGCACACAGGCTATCACTGAGAGGTTTGATTTGCTAAACCTCTGAAAACATGATGATAGCTGAAGCACAGGCTGATTGCAGGATGGGATGGAGATATTCCACGATAAAATAAGACATCCTTAAATCATCAGCATGACAAGGCAGCCAAGCCTCGGACAGTGGTAAAATGCCTTCAAGCTTAATACTGATTGATAGTGTGGGTGCCAGACACAGGAAAAGGCTAATATTCCTCCATGAACATTTTATCTACTTGGATTTCTACAGGAGTCCCAGCTAGGGTAAATCAGTTCCCTTTAGGCATTTGATGAATTGTTGCTAGGCAACATCAGACACAGACTAACTGTATAGTGCCAGGGTTGGGAAAGAAAGATGATGATTCATTGGGATGAACAGAGCCCTTCACACTTCTAAAGAATACTGCTTCCAGTGCGGTTCATCTTCTCAGAAGGTTTGACTTGTCAGAACATCCCACTTCACTGAGGTGGAGCAAGTGCTTTGTGCGTAGGAGGAATACAGAAATGCAAAGACATCACAGAATCATTTAGGTCAGAAAAGACCTTTAAGGTCATCAAGCCCAACCATTAACCCAGCACTGTCAAGTCCACTGCTAACTCATGTCCCTAAGTGCCACATCTACACATTTTTTGAACACCTCCAGGGTTGGTGACTCAACCACCCACTCAACAGTCAAGATGAGCAAAGCTTCACCCTAGTCACATCAAAACTTCAGGCTTAAGAAATCTCTCCTCTTAATGACTCCTAGTACTAAGTACCACTGGAGCATAACAGAGGCTTGAAAGAACAAACAGGCAAGGATTATCTTTTGAAAATCCAGAAATAACAGAGTAAACCAAAGTGACATAAAAAGAAAGAAAAACATTTTTATTTAAGTCCTCGAAGACCTTTGTGAAAATGATTTTAAAAGAGTTCAGAGGTGAAAACTAAAATGAAAATGCTAGGAGACTAAGCCTCAGTCATTTTGTCCCTGTTTTGCCTCAGTACAAAACTTCCTTTGTCCTCAGTACGTAAGTCTCCTTGCTATTTCCATGCAAATATAGCAGTTATAATTGTGTACAGATTTAACAGTGGCTTTCTGTAATGTTAGATAAAACTAAAAATTAATTTTCTATTGCAAACAGCAAACAATAAATTTCTATTTCTATTGTTAGATATATCTACTTTTTCAACAAATTTATAAAAATTGCTAAATGTTTTTGTGCCTTGAAATACATTTCCTGTCTAAAAATGTAGGTCTGCATCTCTTCCCTTGCATAAAAATACCAACCACAGCACAGCATCAGCCTTTCTCCCAGTGCCACCGCGTTGCCATGGAAACTGGTCCCGATTTCTACTGCCAACATAGGTTCCATGTAAGCAGGAAATGAGCTTAAGTAATATTTATATAATATGCAACAGAGAACATATATACAACATTTAAGATTTCACTGGAGGCCTCCAGACTGGCTGAAGCAGCTTTAAGTATTCTCAGATTGTTTCTATCAGACATTCAAAGTATATTTTTATTACTAGCCTCAAAAGCATAGCATAGGAAATGCACACATATGTGGAATTCAGTATATTCCTTTCTCCTTGTTTTCAGTCAAAAAGACAGATGAGGTCTATACTTCGTAAGTAAATAAAATCATGTGTTCTTCAATTGTCCTGTGAAGAAACTAGAATTTATTCCTTTAAGGCCATTACTCTCAAAAAGGCATGACAGAAGACTATAAAGGCTATTTTTTGTAACACAATCTGAAACAAAGGAAAGCCAACCTAACCTTCAGGATTCCCCTCCTTTTAATAGGATGGCATGTCTTTTTTCTCTTTCCCCCCACCCCCTTTAAAACATTTTCCTGTAAAAATATTGGCGTAAAAACACTTCTCTGCAATTCAGGTGGGGGTCAGGTGTTGTTTTTTTCCTCTGAATATGAGCTGTGTATGCCCACAATCATAGAAGAGACCTCTGGAGATCATCTGGTCCAACATTCTTGCTGCTCCAGCCAAACCACCTAGAGTCAGCTGTCCAGAACCATGTCCAGTGGCTTGCTTGGAATATCTCCAAACATGGAGACGCCACCACCTCTCTCATGGGCAACCAACCCATGCTGGTGCTCAGCTTTCAGCACCAGGCACGAGATCACGAGATACGTTCTACACAGCAAACAAGTCACTGGATGATGCCCAAAATACATTTTCAATACCAAAACAGCTTTATTAGGCAGCTTACTGTAAAATGATGTAACACAAAATACCTTTCAAGCCTATTTAAATGGGCAGTAAGTGTTGCAGAGACTTTCACACAGAAGGGAAAAAACTAAGTCTAATTTCCCTCACCTCTCTTAGACTTTCTCAGAACACTTTCTCAAAGGTAACAGGTCCTGAAAAAGAAACTACTGGTCTTCAGCTTTTTTTTTGGTCTGGAAGAATTTCTTACCAGAAATATGACAGTGGGAAACAGAAGCTACACATATTCTCTATATGTAGACAGCCTGAGGAAGACTCAAAGGCTGGTTCAAATCTTTGATCTGCAGGACCAGAAACATAATTTTTACTTCAAGTAGCTGGTTCTTCCCTATGCCATAAAGACAATACCCAAAATCTATTACTAGAGTCAAGTCTTATCTTCTTTCTCACCTATATAGCCCTTCTTCTAAATAAAATGCTTTAAAGTTGCAAACATTAACTGGAATGAATTATCTTGAGGGCAGAAATCCCATGAAAGAGGAGCAGACCCAGGAACCTGAATACAATGATATCAGAAAGGCTATTCTAGGTCAGTTCAAAGATCCACAAGGACCAATAACCTATATTTAGAAAAACAGCTACATGCAGATGTCAAAGGAAAAGCCTAAGAGCAGACTAAGCACAGAGGGATCCTTCCTCCCATAAGCAGTTCTGTGGTCTCCACCAAATGACAGCTCAGTGGCCACCAGATGGGATTCCTGTGTATTTAGTAACTCCCACCTGATGCTTACTCCACAAATCTATCCAGTTCCCCCTGGAGCAAATGGCAGCTTCCAACATCCGTCTCATATCTCATGGCATGAGCATACTTACACCTTTTCCAGAAGATCATCATCTCGCGTTTGCTCTGTATCTGCCATCTCGTAGCTTCAATTGATATCCTCTGATTCGTGTCCTGAAAGCCTCTGAACATTCATTCCGCAGTCACCTTCCCCTGGCACACAATTTTAGAGGTATCTACTGTACACCCTCTGCCATCTGTTTGTCAGCCTTGAAGAGTCCTACTCAATTTTTTCTTTCCTCACAGGAAAGCTGCTCTACAATTCAAGATTCTACCTTTCACTCTTCCCTGAACCCTGTCACGCTGTACTCTTTGTACGCAATATTCCATAGGCAATGTGTGGAGGGTCTGTATTTTGGTATAATGACATTTTCTACAACGTTGTCTCCTCCTTTGTTTCTAAGAATGTATTTGCCTCTTTTTATCGCTACTGAACACAAAGCTGATGCTTTTATGAAACATCTATTTCAACAGTAGTTCCCTAAATATCAACTCAGAATCCTTAATTTGATATGAAAAGTTATGATTATTTTTCAGCATGCATTGCTTCACCATTTATCTAGGCTGAATTTCATTTGCCATTTTGAACTCCAAAATGCTGGTAATGAGTATAGTGAACTGGGCCTGATGTAGTTTTTTTGACCAAGATCCACCAAGATAAAAAGGAAAAACAAGAAATGCATGTACTTCCACCACATAATATAATCAAAGTAAGTTTCTTTGTATCTTCTGGAAAACAAGGATTTGATTGGTTGTTTGTTTTTAATATCCTAGGTCTATGACTACCTCATATAACTGTGACTCCCCAGAACTGTCTAATTATTTTCTAATAAGAGTGTGATTACAGTATGTGTTATTAGATCTTTAAATAGAAGTAGATTAATCAGTAGCACTAAAAGGAAATTACATTTCCTTCTAAAATATCATTTTACATAAAAATAATTATGTATCTCATGAATTTTAAATAAATAAGATTCTAGAATTGTAAAGAGACCTGAAATTAAAAATATTTACCAAAGTCATACACAAAGATTCACAACCTGATTTAGTTAACATTGGACAGCCCCACAAAACATATGCCTTGCAAAAGAATGCAGAAGACATATTCTCTAGAATAATTCTATCTTTGGATCAAAGATACTGCTCAGGTGTCATCTCCCTTGAAAAGAACATATGCAATTTATAATATTACCTGGGACTTCAAAATAGTTATCACATCCATAGAAATTCAAATTTAAAGATTAAGTAATTGTCACTGACAGGAAGAAAGTACCAACATGAAATATTAGGTAGTACAGACTAAATTAGAAGAGAAGAATAGTGTTCATAATTGCAATTCTGAAGCCATATGCCAGGAAGACAAAATAAACCTACCTAATTTAGAGAAGGTGAGGAGACTAGAAATTAGAACTTAGAAAACTAGTTGACTTCAACTGTCTTCAACAATGGCAGAAAAAAGGGGCAATTTACACAGTAGGCAACTAGAAAAAATAGGTATTTAATTTCAAATGAATGAGTGCTATATTAATGAATGAATTACCTTTACTAAAAATAATTTTGCTTTTTTATGGGGAGATTATAACAACTGAGAGACAGGGCTGCTTAAATTCCAGAGATAACTATTTACACACTGAGAATATTAATAAAATGAACCAAACACATCACAAAATTAAGTTTTGATCAGAAAAACCATACTTCTCTGAAAACAGCTGCACTACAAATATCCTAGTGACAACAGGTAAAGATAATTGAGAACAATTTCAAAATCAGTTGCTTGGGCTTCATCGCTAGCGATTTGCAGAAGCCAAGAAGCAGTGTAGGCCAGACAGCTCCAAGCTTAAAGCAAACCTTGACTTAGCAATTTAAGAGAGTCTTTTGACCAGCAGTCTAAGTGCCTTCTAGAGAAGACAGTCGTTTCCTTGGCAATTTATAAATTAGTAGAAGTCTTCCACATTTGTAGCAAGGCAATATTTTGAAAATTTTATTAAGTTTTGCAGTGCAGTATGTTTTATTTTCATTTCATTATTACAACTGCAAAGAGACCTGGACTTTATAACGTTATTATTTTTCAGGTTATTGGAATATATTCAAATAAAGATCCTACAAAATTGTAGCAAGCTGCAACTTAATTTTCCCTTCAGCTACTTCTGTACAAACTGCTATTCTCAGAGATACCTGTTATTTACCTATGTCTACCATTAAATGAAAAGTAAAAAATCTTTATGAATCATTAAGATCTATAAAAATGAATAATGAACCAATTCTAGTTTGAAAGCAGCTGCTTCGTGGTGCAAATGAGAACTCCAGTACCAGAGCGATGTTTGTTCACACAGTCTGACATTCTGCAGCAGTCTCAGCTGTACCTTCCACAAAAGGTGTACTTTCCACTGCCATATTTATCAGTACTGTCAGGAATTTGAAGATCAGCTGGGTAAAAGGGTAATAAAGATCACTGTAATAAATACAACTAAGTGAACCAGAATGAATCCTTAAATGAAAACTGCCTTTTAAAGATAAAACACTAGTTTGCACTTAAATTTCATGGTAAACTTCAGATAGTTTACTCTGACTTTAAAGGGTTTTTTTCTTGTTTTTTTGTTTACTGTCAGATCCCACTGGAAAAAGCACCACACTACCTTATGTGCCAACACAATTACATGTAGTTAAAATAATTTCAAATGGTATTGCCTAATCATCAATGACCAGAAGCAAAACCATCATTAGAAAGTGCGTTTTAAGCCCCATGGATACTGGTGCTTGTTTGGGGTTTCTTTTCAATCTGTAGAGTAAAACACAAATGTAAGCTAGGACAAATACAAAGGAATACCTCTCTGCTGACCTTCAAGGCTTTGCTCACTCCAGCCTCTCCACACACAGCCTTCAGCTGACCCAGCTCAGCAAGAGCAGAAAACAGCCACAAGATATAAACAGGAAGACACATTCATCTATTTCCTGTACATTTTCTGACCCTGCTAAGCGTTTAGATCAATTAAAGGAAAACAGAAACGTCAGAAATGTGACTTAGCCCATGTTTTCTTTGCCTGGTTTTGAACTGGGACTGGAACTGCAGCTACCACAGCCTGCACTAGAAGAAAACCTTTTGGTTCAACAGTGGAGATCACAGCAAGAGGAGTGTGTAGATACAAAGATTTTACTTCAGTTGAGAAGCAAAAAAACCCGACATTGTTTTGCCCCTTCAGCCTTTGCCCCTCCTTTTTTGCCATTTATTTCAGGCCTTTATCTCTGGTAAGTGTTTAATACTCACTTAAGTGATACACCATCCCCATGAAAGTAAACCACAATCTTCCTCACAAAATGTGAGCAGACAAAAATCAAGCACTCCCTCTCCCCCTTTCGCAAAGTATGAAGGGCCTATGAAATAGTAATTTGCAGAACATGGTTCTTAAAACCCTCAACCCTGATATACAGAAAGGACCAAAATGCATTATCACTCCGGGTACTGCAATGAGATGAAAATGTCAAGAATACACACATAAACAAGCAAAGGAACATGCACACACAACACCAACACAGATGTTTCAAAAGAGATATAATTTTGAGGCGTTTTTTACCTTCTCAAAAACCAGATTTGATACACAGCAACCACACAATTTCTAAGCTCCAGGCATGTTTTACTCTGTCAGATATAACAAAAGCAAAAGATAATCATACTGGTTCTGCAGGTGACAAAATTTTGCAACAAAATTTTGCTCAGGTTGAGGCAATTCTCAGGAACTAGAAATTATATGAGCAAAACTGCTGTTACACTTTTAAAAAAATATGGCAAAAAATTGCATTGCAATCAATGCGCAGGGCAATACACATGTAAACTCCACATTGAAATAGAACAGTATTATTTGTGCCTTAAAAAACAAATCTAGGATTTCAGGGTCACAAAAACACTAGGGATGAGAATCTTAGGGATCATAGTGTGAGACCTTATTCCAGATGTCCTCTAAGAAACTTGGAAAATTATCTGAAAACAGGTTTGAGGGAAATGCAAGCCTTTCCATTTTCTTTAGATTACATGTTAATTGTATCTGGCTTAGGAAGAATTTTTTTTTTAATTCAAATGCAGCAGTTAGGCTGCATGTTTATACAGGAACGGTTCTTTAGGAAAAAGTAGAAATACTGGAAAATGTAACTTGTTTGCTGCAATGTTACTTCCCATGCTCTACTTACTGTTGTTTAATTAATTCCTTCAGAGCTGGGGTTTTTTGAAAGTCTTTAGAGAAAATGAGAACCAGATGCATATACTCCTAGTGCTACATGTGACTAGAGCTCAGAGAGAGCTCAAACTCCAGCATTCTCCTACTGTATGAATATGCACTGCACACTGAGTTAATCACCTGCAAGGCAGATGCACACTGCCCTGTCTCCATCCCCAAGGGTGGAGGAGCCAGGGCAGAAACATGGGAAGGGGTAGGGCCTTTTTTTTTTTAATACAGAAGAGAATATTGGTGTGGCAACAGCTGTGAAATGAGTTGCTACATTTTGTTTTTCTCAGCTTCTGACAGTTCTGCAAGGCTAAATAACAGAGCATATGATTCCATGCCTAAAAAAGGTTTATGGATATAGACTTAAGAGAAATCCCTACAGTGCCAGCAATACTCTGACATTTTGGTTTTTTAAGTTAAATTACATTGCTCTTTGAAAGACACTGGAAGAAATTCACTAGTGGGAAATAATTTACTGCTGGAAAAGATCAATTCTAAAAATGAACAGACTGCCTAAACTGCTAAAACCCTTGTTAAAACTCCCAGATTTACCAATCAATCTACCTGAAAAGCACAGCTATTTGAAACACACTGGTTTTATTTAGCCTATGGCCAAAAATAAAGTAACAGTTCCTCTGCCTGCTTGCTTCCTCTACCTCAGAGCAAATAACAATTAGGAATTAGGCCCAAATGACCCACAATAATTTGCTCAAACGAAAACTTCACAGATTTTTTTTTTTTACTGTAAAATTGCATGAGCTTAAACAAAACCAGTAAATTCATCTTCTACAAGCTAAAAATTACTGTAAATCAAATTAAAAGGGCATACAATGATTGCGTCATTAAGCATGTTGCTGCACTAGTGACTACAAAGAATGGACAAACTCCTCTGCAAGAAGTTACATGCTAAAGTCAAAAAGAGAATGTGGCAATGAGCAGTGTGTTCTTCCATATTTTTCCTCTAAATCAAAATAATGACAAAATAAAATCAAAAATAGCAAGTAACTTTAAAAATGTATTTTCTTAGAAATACACTCTTGCAGGTCCCATTTCTACAGCTCAATAACCAGTTCAAACCAAAGGAGGACATGTTTTGCAGAACCAGCCTCCTAAAATAAACATGCAAAAAGGACAGGAAAGTTCAAAACTACTGCTGCAAGAGTGTATGAATAGAACAGCAAGTGACAGTTTTGGAAGTCTGCTTTCAAAACAGCAGAATCTGCCCTCAATTCTGCCAGGATAGGGCCTGTAGTTAAATCAAAACATGTCTGAACACAGGGTCTAATCCACACTGAAAGCTTGGAGATGTGGGCACACTCTTCTGCCATGATAGGCTATACTTCAAAAAGACTTAAATACAATTCGTAACATAAACAGCTCTTAAATTGTTATCTGTTTTACTCCTCACACCTGATCTACAATGATTTGGAAACACTGCAAATAATTAGATAATTTTAAAAGGACAAGTTATCATGAATGGTAGTATAAAGAAACATTTAATGAAAATTTTAAAAGGACAGTCAGACATCAAAATGCTAAATAAAGTCACTCAGCATTTTTTATAGGACTCAGCCCTCACCTGCAAGTGCACCATGGTGGTGTTAAAACTGCAAAGGCCTGAAGATAAGAACAGCAACAATCTTTTAGTAATAGTAGAACAGTCTGTGTAAAAAATATATACTAAAGATAACCTTGAATTTTGTGAGAAAAACAGTCTTGCAAAACAGAACAAATTAACTGTACTTTTATGAGGATTTTTCTCCCTTCTTGCAGAAGAAACTGCAATCCAGAGTCACACCACTTACACAGTGCCCTAAATGCACAAGCCACACCACTTGCCTTCAAAACTGCAAATGCGTCTGGCTGAGTACAATCTTACTCTTCAGCACTGCTCATGAAGTGTCATTCAGATTTAAAAAAAAAAGAAAAAAATTTACAAGGGGGTGTAACATTCAGGCAGCATGTGTTACATGTACACAGTGGTGAAATGGAAGTCAGCAGTCAATAAGACATTATTAACATCTATAAAAAACTTCACAACTAAGCTTATAAAAATGTCTTTTCATATTGCTACAAAAAAAGCAGGGGTGCAACATTTTTATACAAAGGCGACTTTCAGCATTTTAAAGCATTGCTAAAGCTCTGGACAAACACTGCATCACTGAAAATGGTTTGCAGTTTTCAGCAGATAAATTAGTGTGGGTGCAACCAAAAATCTCATGGCAGTACTATGGCAAACGGAGACTGAAGTTAACTTGCAAGACTTTAGTCACATTTCTGTGAGAGAGATTGAAATGAAGCTGAGAAACCAAAACAGAGATCTGAAACACACACAAGCGACAAGATGAATGTGATGTCAGCTACCATATGCAAAAATCAGAGAATGGAATTTCTATACCAGTGATGAACACAGGAAAGCAACAGTTGAATCTATTTAGATCTAAAATGAACCCCATTCACATGTAGAAAGAGCTTATAGGGTAGAGCTTGAGATTTCTCAACCGTAACAGAAGCAAAAACTTGAATTAAACTAGAAGAGAACTTCTAAATTCTTCAAGTTTTTCATTTTTAAGCCAACTTAAAATCACAATTGCAACCTAAAGCCATTAAGCCCTGAGGTTATTTCAGTAACTGCTCAAATCCGAAAGACAACCGAACAGAACTTTTCCAAGAATTAACACTCTTCTCATAACAGAAAAATTCTGGCTTTGGTTCTCTTAAAGGAGAACTCCAAAACACTGTCATGATTTCATTATTTCTGTATGTACTTACAACCTTTCTATTTGTATAAAAATACATATAAAATGTATATCACACATGCATAAAGCAACCTCAAAACCAGGTAAGTACTGAAAGGGTTTGTCCAGTGTATGAACCCCATGACCCTGCATCTATCTCACATACGCTGCAGTTACATTGCTACTGTCATCAAAAATTATTTTGCACCCACTTATCAGTTTTTTTACTTAAACACACACATGTCCCCTGAAAAAGAACAACTTCAGAATACAGAAAGATGTACAATTACATACCCTCCTTTTGCAAGTTCCTTATATAGCTTGAAAACCTGTGCATTCTCCTTCTGGAATTTAAGTAGTTTTTCTTGCTTGTCCTTACTTTCAACATAAAACTACCATGTATGTTAGAAGATTCTGTAGGTGGTTAAAAGAATTATGTGACTATGACTTTACAGACGCTCTGGATGAAACCTAAGACTCAAATGAGATGTGAGGTTTTATTCTGTTTTGTCTTCTCCACCTCAGTCTGCCTTGATAAGGATTCAACAACTCTGCCACTTCAGTTAAAACAGTGAGAACTACTAATGCACATCTGAGTCACACAAAACAGAGAATATACCAGACTAGAAATTTTATTTAAAAAATGTAAAGAGATGGATGAGTATCAAAAACATTTCTGAGAGTAGGAGGGGAACATTTCAGAACACCTTCATAACTTCTGTATACATATCAAAAATAAGGTAACAGTTTATTTCTTCTTTATTCTGTTCAAGTGAATAATCATTAGGGAGAGAATAGTTATGGCCTTCAGCATAGCACATGAAACGGCTTCAACAAGTTACTGCTCACCATTTTGGAACAGTCTTCACAATGAAGGACTAATACAGAAATACTTTCTAGAGAAAGAACACCAAGTTTGTGATTTTTACTATATACTACTTCCAAACCCACACATAATTAACCTTTTCTTATCTACAGACATGAAACTTTATTCAGGGATCTACAATGACCAAGGTCTTTAAAAATGTAAAATGAATTTGCAACACTCAATATTCTGTGTATTGACAATATCAGTCACTTTGCATACGTGATTTAACCTATGTCCTACAATTTTAATACAAAACAGCACAACTGTTATCCTACCTATAGAGATATAATAATCAACACTTGCAAATTTTTACCTTCAAAACTATTTTTCTTACCTGAAGAGTTCAAAAATTATCAGTGCCAAGTGTGGTCCGTTAACAGTAAGAAAGTCTAGATTTACTTGGGCCAGTTGCACATTATAACTTCATCTTCTCCAAAACAAAACATATGGTGACAATCCATGTAGCTACTTTGAGTTCTGCTGGCAGAAGAACAGTTACACTGAGTCACATGGAAGTTGCATCTACTTTGTCCATTATCCTATTCCGGACAGTGGCTGGAAGTGGACAGCTTGGGAAGACTATAGGAATGACCAAACAACAGCCAAACACTGGCCCAGTCTGCAATAATCTGCTATAGGGGCCACAGACAAAATCTTTATCAGCCTTCAGTGAAGTATTTTTCTATGAACTTGCTCAGTCACTCCTTGAACTGATAGAAGTTTAACACTCACATGCTGGGAAAGAACTTCTACACACTTAACTGTACTGATCCCATGAGTACATGTAAAAGATTTTCCTCCCTATGAGCTTTATTTCACATTTCTTACACTTTTATGCACATTATTTCCCTCTTGTAGCATTTTTCTTCTGAAAATTTTCAGCAATCCCTCAATTTTACTATCCAGACCATATCAGTGTGAATAGTACTAACACTACAAAAGCAGGAAGTCAAACTCCCTACACCAATTTTTTCACCTACCGCTTCTTCTCCTAAACCCACCAAAAAATCCCCAAAGCAAAACCAACTGGCTAACTTTTCTGTCTTACAGGTTAAGTGCAGTGAACAGGAGAGCCATAAGCGACACAGCTGAAGCAAGATAGGGTGCAGAATAAACACCGCCAGAAGAAGGAATCAACACCTTCTCTTCCTTCCCATTTTTGATGACAGGAACTAATCTCCCCATTTCCTTTCCTGGGGCTGAGAGTGGATCTGTGGCTCAGTCACACATATGAGGCCACCCTGAACTCAGTGTTGTTGTAAAAGAGGCAGTTTGCTCCTCTCTCTCTAGCCACGGGCATACAGCCCTGCCCTCTGCACCAGCTCTAGCTCTTCTCTATTCGTGTCCTCTGGAAGTTGTTCTAACAACCTGAAACACAATCGGCAAGTTGCAAAGGGCAAACGCAGGGATGTGGACAACACCATACAGAGGATGGGTAAGTTATTTCAGTGGTAATGAGCTCTTGGATTTGCTGTTATTCAGTGTATCTTCCAAATTATATTTATTAGAATTATCACTTTAGAATCTGCACAAATCACTTGCATCCAACTCGATTCTCCTAGTGAAAAGGACTTCTGCTTATTTCCAGGCATTTCCTCTGCCTGTGTTTGTGTTCACACCACTATGCCATGTCGCTCCCTAATCCAGACAAAAACCTGCTCCCATCCTCTGAGGCAATTTTCAGGCTCATCAAACCTTCATCCAACTGATTACATCAAAAGCACCAGTGCCAGCACTAAAGATGAACAGAAGAAGCAAGTGCTGGGGATAAGGCAAGACTTTAAACATAGGCTTAAGCCAACTGTGAAAGTGTGGCCTTGTGGTTTTTTGCAATATGAAGTATACTTTCTGTGGAATTTTACACAGAACATTAAAAACTATGCAGTAACACCTACAGTACAAATGGCTTAAAGGGTAATACACATAGTCCATTATGGACTCAAAAAGAACAAAACTGAGGTGAGCTGAGTGATTCACCCCAACATCTCTCCTGACAATGATGCTTAAATAAATATATATACACACACAAAAATCTTCTCATACTCTTGATCCGTTGTGCTGTGATCTTGTATTGAAAATCATTAGCATTCTATGTATACTTCAGCATCCTCTTAACTAGGTCTTACTGACCTGATTAATTCAACGTTGTGTATTGTAAATTACTCTAAGAAACAAAGCATTTTTAACAGATATTGATTTGAAAAATGTTGAGAGTATATACATGAGTGAGTATTTTATAACGACAGGTATTATATGTATTCGAGCCAAAATATTTACTACAGGTAGAAAGCTCTTACATTTTACTGTATTAACAAGGTTCCTTTGCCAGGTGCTGCCGTTCTTCTCCGAATGAAACTGAATCGTGCAATATTTTTAGTCACTGGTATTTGAAAGTCCCTCCTTTTAAACTGCTCCAGAGAGAGCAAATGCCATCACCCTCTCTAAGTCACCTTGTCAAAAGCTCAGTGACTTGCAAATATTCTTCTTCTACCTCCATAAACAGCTATCAAGAAAGCAGCCCTGTCTCCTGGGGTTACTAAACCTTAGATCAAATGTCTATTCATGCTAGTATGATCTAGCTATGTACTGCTCTAACTTTAAAGCATAAACATCTTTCCTACAATAAAAACATAGCATTCTGGACACAGTGAACTTGAAACCACTATTATGGTCTATAATGGGTACTTTCATGTTTCAAATGAGTCTTTGACAGCTTTTAGATCTCCAGCTTCTGGCTGACATACCTAGAGTACTGAAACAGGCAAGAACACATGTAACATAATTCTCTAGGGTATTCTGGTTGGGTTTTCTCCTACAGAAAATTTTTCTTAGAAGTGTTACTGTTGAACTACAGTTGAAACTTAGAAACATTTTTCATTCCAAGACTGGCCCAAAAAAGCCATAGTATTGATCACAGAGAACACCTTTTCTCATTCCACAAATAACAATCTGTTGCCATGCATGATACATTCAGGAGGATGCTACACTGTGAACACATCAGTACTTCAAATGAATTCTAACAGGATTGCCAATGTCTTGCTTTAGCAATATTTTACTTTTTAGAAATACTAAAGTGATGCATCTCACATGTGCTGCACATGCAATCTTTTTGTTGGCCAAAATGTTACATATTTCTTTTTTAAATATCAATGTCTACATTGTCAGAACTTTATCAAACAGAAAGAGAATGCTTTAGAAGTCTAACAGTTCCACTGCTGCCAATAAGAACTGCTGATACAAGAAATTAAATGGCTCATACCACACAGATTAATTGTTGCTGTTGATCTGTGAATTAAAAGATGCTGGATTAATTAAAGCTGAAAAGAAATGGCAAAAATGGAAACCCATCAAAATGCATGGATAGACAGCTATCCTAGACACTTCTGGAGAGAAGTGATGTCATGCTCATGATGTTCCTAACAGACAACCAGGATAAAACCCCATGAAAGTCTCAACTTTCATCCCCCCAAATCGGAAGGAATTAGGTGATAAAGCTCTACAAGACCAAATGAGCCTGTGTTTTGTAGGTGACCTCTTCTTCCACATCAGCCTTCAAGCAGTGGCTGACTTAGCAATTCCTGAGTGGGAACCATATACCCAAGAATATTTCATAGTTTTTCTTACTGCTGTTTCATTTTAATGTACATTAAACCCAAAATACCCACGCAGTATGCTAAGGTGAGAATCTCACTATCTAATCATTAAGATGAAAGAAATGTCTGCCTACGTGGCAGGTAGACATTGAAGGATTACTAAATAACACGGTTATGTGGAACTGTGCATGAATTTTATTATGCATTTGATTAATCAATACACTGAAAAATCTCATATTCTTACTTAATACAAATAAGCTTTTATCTAGATCATCATAATCTTTTATGACAGAATTTCTGTTAAATCCTAAAATTTCAATTGCAACGTTTTCTTTCAGCCAACGATTTAATGTTTGCCAACTGCAGCTATAATGGCAAGGACTACAATAAAAAAGTCCACAAAATAATGGTGAAGTGCTAAGGCTGACTTAGAACAGTAATAAGAGAATCCTAGGTGAAGTTTTAAAACCTAAACATAAATGTTACGCTTCCATCCGGCATTCAGGCTCTGGCACTTACTTGATGCCTCAGCAAACCAACTCGCCTCACCGTGGTGGAAAACTTTTTGGGGCAAAGGAGACTTCAGGAAGGCTGGTGCTAGTGAGGAAAGCTGGACCACTCATTCGGGCTGCAAAACACTCAGGCTGCAGCAAGCCCTTCTCACAGAACCACACAGAATAGGTATTTATCCCTTGCAGTTCGGTGGGAAGCATAAGGAATCTGGGTAAGCCTGTCATGTCACCAGCACCAAAATCCTGTTACAGGATTTGCCAGCCGGAAATCCAACGAGTATCCACCTCAGAGACAGCTGGGACAGTGTAAGGTATCACCAGCTCTCTAGGCACTTGTGTCTGTGCCAGAAATCAGCCCTCCTGTAGGAAAGCAAACAGAAGACAGAACTAATACTACACCCATAATTCATTAATCATTAATCCCAGTACTACCAGATACTGATTGCCCAACAGGCCTACACAGATGCAAGGAGGGCAGCAGCACTGCCACGTGAACTCAGCAATCGTCACACTCACAAGCTGGCCTCAGTTTGGGTGTGCGCACACACAGCGAGCACCTGCCAAAAGCTTCACAACAACTGCTGATTCCTGCTGTAACAAAAAAAAAATGCCAAGAAAGCGCATGCTTCATCAAAAGGTAAATCAAAGTACGTTAAAACCGGTACGAATCATCACAACCATGCCTTAGTTCCTCGCTGATCCATAACAACATAACACACCATGGAGAAATAAAAATGATAGTAAAAATGGTCACAAGAGTGATCAAAATGGCCTAGGAAGTTAAAGCAGTATGAATACAAGAGCATTTGATAACCAAACACAGGCTTTTCGCTTTGGCTGCCACCGACTGGCATCATTTCAGCCACAGCACAATCAGATCCCGAGGGAGAGTAACGACTTTTGGTGCTCTGCTTAAAACCCAAAGGGCTATCCAAATAAATATAGTTATTGATGAGTCCTGGAGGGAGATACATCAAGCTTTCCTCAGGCAAGGATTTTCTAATCATCAACCAGATAAAAGTAAGCTAGAAACACGAATATTAGATGGAGATAGATACTTTCAATCAATGTGGGCATAAATTAATGCTGCTCATTGAAACCAGAGTTTGGCCACCCCCAGTCTGTATCTGTTTATTTCAGCTAAGGCTTTAATGTTTGTAAACTGCAAGCGTAACAACAGAGAGAAAAAGATAAGGAGTCACCAAAACAACACTGAGCTGTTAGCACTGACTTAAAACAAATGCAAGAGAAGACCAGGTGAAGTTTCTAATTTTGTTTAAAAAAACCAAGACATACTAGACTAAGTTAAACACATAAAAAAATTTTAAAGATATATTTCATTTACATGCAATGTGCCTTTATGTTTCAAACAATTTCTCAAAACTGGAATATCATTCTTTCTAAAAAGCAAAAGCTGGGAGGGAAAAATCCTTCTCTTCAGACAGTATACATATCATGTCTCTCCATTTTTGTTTAGAAGAAATATATATATGTACCTTTCATACTAAGAATCCCCATCTTAAGAAAAATCAAATCATTTGAAAGAAAAATTCTAATTAGGCATATCACAACCACACAATTAAAGACATGTTAGCATCTCCTGTTAATAAAACACTCCTTTTGCATATTTATATTGTTAATGAACCTAATTACACCATAACACCACCATCATTTTAATTATGTCTATGGATTCCAGTTCAACAAGAGCCTGGAGTGTCCCGAAGTATGCAGATACAACCATGTGCAGTTGACTAAAATTAAAAACAAACAAACAAACAAACAAAAAAAAAACCCAACCAAAAAAACCAACCAAACAAACAAAAAAAAAAA
>VZRL01004158.1:843268-858207 GCA_013397895.1 Origma solitaria | reverse complement strand
AAAAAAAAAAACCCCCAAAAAACCAACCCATAAGATAAAAGAAATCCTAAGCGGTACACAACACGACTTATGCAAAACACAGTGTATTCAACAGATTCTGGAAAAATTAAACTAATCATGTCAGCAACACTGGAACAGTAATTATTAATATCTAGACATATTTGCCAAACTTAACTACCAGGAAGCCCATAAAACTAAGAAAATTGTACTGCCAAATGAAATATTTATTGCAATAGTATGATGACTCATCCAAAGCATTTGACACTATCCCACACAACATCCTTGTCTTTAAACTAGAGGAACATGAATCGGACAGATGGATCACTTGTGGATAAGGAACTGGCTGGATGCACTCAGAGAGTTGTGATCAACAGCTCGGTGTCCAAGAGCAGAGCAGTGAGGGCTGGTGCTCCTCAGGGCTCGGTACAGGACCGCGGCTGTTTAATGCCTTTGTCGGTGACAGGGATCGAGCACAGCTTCAGCAGGTTTGCCAACACCACCGATTTGTGGTGCTGTCACACTGGAGGGAAGGGATCAAGAGGGACCTTAACAGGTTTGAGAGGTGGGGCTGTGAGAAGCTCATGAAGTTCAGCACAGCTGTGTGCAAGGTGTGCTTCACAGGTGAAGCAGCAATGTGAAGCACTTACATAGGCTGGGTGGAGAATGGATTGAGAAGAGCCCTGAAGAGAAGGATGTGGAGGTACTGGTGAGTGAGAAGCTTGGCACAATCCAGCAGTGTGTGCCTGCAGCTCAGAAAGCCTACTGTGTCCTGGGCTGCATCCAAAGCAGCAGAGCCAGCGAGATGAGGAAGGTGATTCTCCCCCTCTACTCCACTACGCTACTCCCACCTGGAGTACTGTGTCCAGATCTGGCGACCCCAACATAAGAAGGATGTGAATCTGCTGGAAGGAGTCCAGAGTGGGCCACGAGGATAATCAGAGGGCTAGAGGAGCCCTTCTGCTATGAAGACAGCCTGAGAGAGTTGCTCAGCCTAGAGAGGCTCTCGCAATACCTCGGAGCACCTTCCAGTACCTAAAGGCTGCTAGGTACAGGAAAGCTGAGGAGGGACTTTTTACAAGGGCATGTAGTGACAGGACAAGGGGGAATGCCTTCAAACTGAAAGATGGCAGGTTTAGATTAGCTATTAGGAAGAAATTCTTTACTGTGAAGGTGGTAAGACACTGGCACAGGTTGTCCAGAGAAGCTGTGGATGCCCCATCCCTGGAAGTGTTCAAGGCCAGGCTGAATGGAGCTTTGAGCAGCCTGGCCTCAAATGGAAGGTGTCCATGCCCATGGTAGAGGGGTTGGAACTAAATGGTCTTGAAGGTCCCTTCCAACCAAAACCATTTTATGATTCCATGAAACATTACTCTCCCTTACATTTCATTTTTCTCCTTTGTAAAGTAAGCAGTGCATTTCATGGTTCCTAGCAATTTGCCTTTTGAAGTCAAATCAACATACAAAATAAGATGACTTACAAACCCTCAAGTTTGGATCTTCCTATCCAGTTAGTGATTCACTCTCAACAAATCACCTCCACTGACATTTTGTTGACGTCACCCGCACCACTACAAAACAGTAACTTAAATCCTCCAATCTGGCACAAGGAAACCAGCCTGTATTTCACCAAAGTCTTAACAATTTCTACTACATCCCATGAAAGAACATTCTAATTAAGAGCAGACTTTTGCATTGCTATGGAATTAAGGGATTGAATGCTAACAGCAGCAACAAACGTGCCAAAATATAATTAGAAAGAAACTTGAAAACTCCCAGTCTTCTCTTATGTGTTAAATTACAAAACTCTGATTTTCAGCTCTGGAGGACTTGATTAAAAAAGCGCTAAATTACTTGGGAACAGAAGATAAAATTAAATGCATCATGTTCATGGCTTTGGGACAAAAGGTCAACTTTGCTCTTAACCAATTCCACCTATAAAATATTGTGTAAATAAATAGTAGCTGCCTGTAATGTCTTATATTTGCTGCACTTCACAGAGTCACAGAATGACAGAACTGTTTGGGTTGGAAGGGACATTAAAGCTCATCCAGTTCAACTCCCCTGCCATGGGCGATGACACCTTTCACTGGGTGGGGTTGCTCTGTCCAGCCTGGCCTTGAACACATCCAGAGAAGGGTCATGAGGATGGTGAAGGGTCTGGAAGGGAAGTCACATGAGGAGAGGCTAAGGGACAGGAGTTGGACTCAATGACCCTGATGGGTCCCTTCCAACTCAACATTTTCTAAGATTCTATGATAATACATTCCTCCTCCAATCAATTAAACTACTCACAAAAATGCATTTACATATGGCAGTATATGGCAGTATGCACAATATAAATCACTGAGGTTTACATTTCAATAAAAATAGCTGTAGCCCACTAATTATTACAATGTGCCTATCCTAACAAAAAAGCAGTGTTATGCATTTTACAAGTAAATCCTTGTGCACCAGTATCTAAAGCACCTCTAAGCACCGAAAGGAAAAGAAGGTTATCAGGAGAAATTAACATGGATTCACCAAGAGGAAACGATGTGTGACCCACCTGACACCCTACTATGATGGCATGCCTGGCTTGGGTTGATGAAGACAGAGCAGTGGACGCTGTCTACCTTGACTTCCGCAAGGTTTCTGACACTGAACCCCGTAACACCTTCACAGGAAAGCTCAGGAAGTGTGGGTTAGATGAGTGGTCAGTGAGGTGGACTGAGAACTGGCTGAATGGCAGAAAGGCAGGGGCATAGAGTATATACTTCAATGTATACTTTGACCATTTTTTTGCTATATCACAATACATTCTATTATTTCTCTTGTGAACTCTAGCCATTAGAAGCTGATAATTAAGTTATCAAACTTTATATATATACACAGAAGTGAAGGCCTGTTGTAATTTCATGTCTCTGACTTTCACTACATATATTCCACATCTCTTTCAATGCATCAGTACTTTAAAATAAATGATCAAATAACTAGCACAAAATCAAAGGTATGAGGTAACGAAACAAACTGATGACAGAGGACTGTGACCAGATGGTAACTAAACAGAGTGACAAGAAGAATGAAAAATGGAGTGGGAAGTAAAAGGAAAGCCCCATGATAAATCTCCCACTGTATTACTTTCATACAAAACTCCACTGCAATTCAATCTCATATTACTTTTTGCAGGCAACAGTACACACATGAACTACTAATTGTGAACAAAACAAGGCCTTAGAAGTAGTTTAGAGTACCGAGAATTTGTTAGTCTCAGAAGCTTCCAGAAGTTAAGGAACACAGGTTTTTTTTTCAGCTCCAGCTGATTCATACAGGTTTAGACCAATGGAGTAGGGAGATGAAGCACCACCGGAAAACCTAGTGAGGCTTTCTAGAGAAGAAAAGCAATCATTTAGAAGGAGGAAAAAAGCTACAACCAAAACCCAGGATGGACTGAATCTAAACACTCTAGCCCCAAAGAAATCCAGTGGAAACCTGGCAGAAGCCTTGAAAGACAGATCTTAAAGCAGCTCACACCTGTCCACGGGAATGATCTGACAAGAACTATTTGCAGTAAAGGGCAGGAGTCCTCAGATGCCATACAATATGACCTGGGAACAAACTGCAGTGTCCAGAAAGTTAATAAGGGTATTATAGTGCACATAAAACTTATTTTAAAAGTTGGATTTTAGGCATAGCATTTTTGTCTTTCAAAGTTTATGTCTGAGACTGAGCTACTCTAAAGCATTCAGTATTTGGCTCCAAATAAGGCTGAGGGTTGGGCTGAATACCCTCCTTTCAGTATCAGTAAAAAAAGGAACATTAGGTCTTTTACACAACAGCTGAAAAAGCAGGAAAAAAAACCCAGCAAAAAAATGCTGTGCCTGTGATTCCAGGAGAGAGTTGTGTGGGGTTTTTTGGGTGTTGTTTATTCGAATTTTAAGGGGGTTTTTTTAGTACAGTACTTGCTAGACAGGCAGACTCGAAAACATCAGCAAAATAGCTTCTTGTTGCACTTTATTTCTACTCTGCTCAAGCAAATGAGCTCTGTTTACATGTTTTGTGTAAATAAACAGCACTGCACATACACACACACACAAAATCTCACAACCTCCAAATCATATAATCTATTTCTCTTCCTGAGAAGAACAACTTGGCAAAGCCTCAAGTATTAGCTATCTCCTGGGCTCTGAGAGCAGAAATAATACATGCCAGGTTTTCTGAATACCGATGTCAGATAGCCAGATATTGACTAACACACATTGTGGCTCTGTTTCTTTTGCCTGCTCAGCTACCTTGCAAAGGAATTGAGCAATATCTCGATACTTGCAGATCAGATTAACAACTGGCCTTCCAGTCCACCTTGGAGACACAGCCTTGCTTAGAATGGGAGTAATATGATCCTTTTTGCCTTTTTCAAACTGGCACTTTCTGGCCGCTATTATCAGACATCTCTTTTCTGGACCAGAACACAGAGAAGAAGGATGTGAGACTGTTTATACTCCAGAGCTGTTTACTATTATTACGAATCCCTGTGCTGTGCTACCTGAAAGGGATTTTGCGACAAGCAGACACCAGGTCACCAGAGTAAATAGCACTACTTGGTTTTGGTCCTGAGTGAGCTTTGCCTTTATTAGATGTACGAGCCTGACACATGCAGCAGCGTAAGTCCAAAGCACAGAGTATGTATCTAACACATGGTAAGAATATACATCACTCTTCCTTTCCAGAAGCACAGCACTGAAAACTGAATAGGAGTTCTGTAGTAGACAAACCTCGGCAATACCAAACTTCCAGGAGACTTAGAACTAGCAACAAAGCACTTGTGCATTTCATATCCTCAGCTAATTTCAATCTTTTGGATGCCCATATCAGATGGCCAAAAATCCAAACAGACCCAGAACCAGTTTTGACAGGTGCTACTAGGCCCCTGGGAGACCAATGTTAGGGTATCTGATTAAAAGCTAATAATCATAGAAACAGAACCAGCAAGGATCAACAGGGCAACCCTAACAACCTCAACAGGGAAAATGGAGTGTGTGAATCAGCTACTCCTACGACTATCAATTAGACCACATTCCCCCAGTGTGAAATCTACCAAGATGAGTCAAAGAAGA
The DNA here is from genome assembly GCA_013397895.1 of Origma solitaria. NCBI lineage: Eukaryota > Metazoa > Chordata > Aves > Passeriformes > Acanthizidae > Origma > Origma solitaria. The sequence goes on along the minus strand of VZRL01004158.1, from coordinate 853,117 downwards.
AACTCTTCCCCAAAAAAATACCTTGAAAACTAAAGGTTATTGCTTAAGGGATATGGGACTTATTATAGGATGCAGGGAGGAAGAACATTTTGAGATTGTTTAAACCTTACCACAGTATTGTGAGAATACGCAAGATGTTATGAAATGTTTAGGGGAAGGCATTAGATGTAGAGAAAGACTGGCATAAAAGTGGGTAAGGGAGAAATAAGTAAGGGAAAATAGCAAGGAAAAAGGATAAATGGGGCAGGTTCAGTGCAAATGAGCATCTGGTCAGTTCACTTGACTGAGTAAACCCTGCCCTTGATCATGGCAGTCCATCCTATATTATTAAACTCTATACCTGCCTTCTCTGTGGATACACTATTTTGATTGTGTATGTGTGAACTCAAGCTAATTTCAAGTCAGACTGGCCAGCAAGTAAATAAGGTCCAAGTGCCAGCAACTGAAGTGAGAACATGAATCTCGGGGGCTCATGGGTTTAGGTGCCAGAAACTACACAGACCATTTAAAATTGGCTGGGGGCTCCCCCAGAGCTTGTGTGTGAGTTTCTGCAGAAATTCCACTAGTGGACTTGTATTGTGAGGAGCTGGAAAGGAGGAAAAGGACGGGGCTGTCCGCACAGCTCGTTTCAATGCTCTGTATGTGTGTTTACGTGGGTGCCAATAAAAGCCCTGGTTTGAGTCTCTGCTGACCTGCATGGCCAGCTGTGCGTGCATTTTCCGTACGTGAGCATGCACACACACCTATGGGGAATCCACATTCCTCAGTGGCTGGCCCTGGGGACTCAGCAGTGCCGCACTTACCTATTTAGCCATCGCAGGAGACACTGCTCCTGGGACACAGAGCCCTCCACGCTTGGCTACCTCTAACAACTGGCAGGGCTGAGAGGACACATACCTTTAGCAAGTTTCTCAGCAAAGCTATCAGTAACACTTTGAAGGTGAAGCGTCTAAATCCGCCTTAGATTTCAGTGTGGGGTAGTCTTTAAGTCTTTTAGTTGCAGAGTGCTTAAGCTGTCCTGGCATCTACTGGAACACACTCCGTGCAGTTTTGTTAAGGCATTTCTTAAAGCACTGTGTATTTAAATGATAGTAAAAAAATGTATTGGCATTCTCAGACACCATTCAGCTTCAACTGGATGACTTCTGGTTCTTTTAATAGCCTTTGAAATTCCTGGGTGCTAAACACCTTTGAAAAGAATCTTGACCAGTTCTTTCCATATGTTTTCTTTCCAACTCAGGATTCATTTATAACAGAAAAGTAACATAAATAAAGCAAACATACAGGTGAAATAAAGTAGATTTAACTACAAAACATATTAAATAAGTTTGCCTTGAAGAAACCCATGAATAGATTTCCACAAAGAGCAACACCACTTTTAAATATTAATGGCTGCACAAAAAAATCATACATTCTCTGGCAGCATACTACCACTGGGGTGCCCAAGGAATAGGGTCTAAGCTAATTCCTCACATCAGTAATCCACTCACAAATATCATGAGCTCTTGTGAGAAAGAGGAAGACTTTTTCTTTGATCACCAATAATTTCTTTGTAAGTTCATTCTTTCACTTCTGTTGTGAAACATAAGCATTCTGAGGAAGGCTGTCTCTTTCTTCATTTGGCTTTCTAGACTAACACTCTGAAACATTAATTACCTGGAAAGGAGCCAAGTGAGATTTCTAACTAAGTCCATGAAGACTGCTTGTACTCTTATTTATAAGAGAATGAAAGGTTTTAATTGATAAAAATGTACTTCAGGAATCACTATGGTTGATGATCTTTCTCATACCTTAGGGAAGTGTTGGTCCAAAGCTGTATTAGTCTTCTCGGAAGCTGGCACTTCTCATAGCTAAGACACCAAGCAACAGTGGAAATTCCTGATTCTTGTCACATATGCAACAGGAGCTGCCAGAAGGGCTTTACACTGTCATACTGGGGACGACAAAGCACCACTCAGAGGAAACCACTACACTGGGCTCCTAAGGGTAAGGTAATCCTTTTATAGAAGGATTCATAGAAGAGCAGCGCTAATTCCAAACATCTTCCATTCTAGTTCATGGCATGAAATAAACAGAGGTGGATACATGTCTGGTATGTGGGCATAGCAGGAACTGAATGCTTCTGTGGACAGTGGCTGCAGCAGCTGAAGACAACAGATGAGAATCTACAGGTCCTGATGCTGGATACAGAATAACAGAACAGCTGTCCACTGAAACCCATAGAAATGTCAAACCACCTTTCCATCCCGATGGAAAAAAAAAAAATCATTGCTGGATATTCTGACACAGCAGTTGCAAGAGAAAATAATACTGTCTCTTTCTAGTAGTATTAATGACAAAAGCAATTCTCCCAGTTTCTGCCAGAACTACTGAAAGTTAAGCTTTGACAACACAGGACAGAAACATAGTCTAATAAGAGTTTTTGCTGCAATAATATGACCTTCTTTGCCCCCAGAAAAGATACACACTCTCGCCATGCACACTAGTACTGAGCAACAGAAGTAAGGACAAGTCCTTGCCTTCTTAGAAAGGCTGTGACCATCCCAGTAGATTTGGGGCATAGGAAGTTGCTTCATGAAAACAAAGAACTGAATTCTTAAAAGGTTTCATGTTACTCCAATGACATTTTACCAAATAAGAAGTAGGTTCAAGAGATTCTCCTTTCCATGGAATTAGGCTGCTCCAAGTTTTGGGAAAAACAAGTCTTGAAGACTAGCCAGCACAACACTAAAATACAGATGTTTCACAACCTCTAGAGAGAAGAAAATACAGTTTTTTAGTAAACGATGGTATCACCAATTTATGGCCATTTGTTATATTAGCAAATATCAAGACAGAATTAGGACACTTTTATCAGTACAGAGAGGTTATTTAAAGTGCCTTTATCAACACAATGGTCAAAACTTCATACAAACAGAACATCTACATGTCACGTGATTCTGGTTTTGAACATTGTCTAGTCAGGAAAGAGAAGCAATCAACCAGCCTGACTGACCTAAAGCTATAACCAGACAAGGAAAGATGTATAGATAAACCTGGTAAAGAACATAGGCAGAGCTTGGAAGTTGCACGTGTGTGTTTTGCAACTGAAGCTTAAAAGAATAAAAAGAGAGAAAGAATGAAGCTCACCATCCATCTAGTCAAAAATATCAGCATGACTTTGGCAGGCATCCTAGATGAGATAAATTTGAGATTTATTTTTAAGGTAACAGTGACTGTTTAGATTTTGTCAGAGTTTACCCAAGACTAAAGGCAAGTTTTGAAGAAAATACAGAAGCGCATAAGGCAGATACTGATTGAGGAGTGTAAAATTCCTGAAGACAGACTAGTAAGAGACCTGGTCACAACACCCTTTGGAGAGAAAAAATATTTTTCAGTCCACTGGAAAGTTTAGATGTCCTCCAAATTGTATCATAGGATTTACATCAGGTCAAAAGCTGAGAGATGTCACAATTTCCTGATAATATGCTTATAACACAAAATATGCAACAAAATGGAATGTTGAAATTTGCATTCATTTGCTTAATCTGTTGCTAGCATCCCTCAGTAACTACAACTATTCCAGATCAATGAAAATACATGCATCACAACACAGAAAATGTACTGAATTACATGTATGTCTAAACATTTCATTATTGATTTGTAAGTATATAATATGAATATGTATATAATATGAAGGCACAAAACCCCACAAATTCGTTTATCCTCTAATTCACTACAGAAACAACAGAAATGCAAACACTGGGCGCAGGTACACATCATTTTATGTAATCTATCAGGTAACGTTCCTCTACCATCCCACCTAGGGGCTAGAGTGAACATTTTAGTGAAGGCATGACTAAGTGATTAGGCAAAAAGTTTCAAGTCATGAAACAGACTAAATGTGTAATACAAAACGCTTTGCTTAAAGTGGTCCATTACCTTTTTCTGAACATTTTACCCAGGGACAGAACTGGAATACCCTAGAAATTATATTGTGCAAGTCATAGTTTTCAAATTTTTTACATCCTTTTTTTTTTAGCCATTAACTAACTGAGTTCAAACCACCACTGGATAGCTTGAGTTAGTTTCCAGTGAATATTTCTCATACAGGAAAACCTCATAAAACACCCAAGAACTTTCAATCTCTCCCTTTCACAAAATTCTCTCATTTTAGTTCCAACAGGAAGTGACAAAATCTGAGATTTTAGTTTTCAGAAGGTATATTAGAAATTTCCCTATAATAAATACCTTACAAATACCTGCATGATGAAAAGTTCTTAATAATTAAAAATAAAAAATTAAGTAGTGCACAGGCCATCTAAGTAGCAGGGATACTAATGACGTATTTCACTTCTTATTAAGTATCAAAGTAAATAATTTTTTTACCTATAGCAGAAATTCCAGACAGACACAGAAATAACTGAAGTCTATAACTGAAAACCAAAATACACTGCAAATTCTCAATCTTTTCAATGCCTATGGATAAACTGATAGAGGTACTACAGCCCTACGGAAGAGTACAATGACCCCTAAAAATATCACCTCAAGGGAAAAACATGCACCACAAGCGGCTACTTCTAAACAGGCTATTTCCATTTCTTTCCTACACAAGGACAATGGCATGCTGTAACATTCCTTGCCTCCACATCCCTGTCATACTTCACTTAAAAGCCTTACATGCTAAAACAAGTGAGACTGTGAAACCTTTAATAAGAAAACCACACAAAACATGGGATTTATTGTGGTCCAGGATTGGTAATCTAAAGTTAAGCAGCTAGTCTAACAGAGCTATACAGGCACACTGTCACCCAACAGAGTTGGTGGTGGAATAAAGTGCCTCCCTGGACAAATAGCTTTGGGCCCATACTAAGATAGGATAACTTTCTACTTCTGAGATAAAATAGAACAAATAGAATTAGCTTGTAATTAAGGGGGGAAAAAAAACAAGTGGAAAAATGTATACTGTTCACTGTTATCATATATTAAACCAAACAGAGAAGTTACAGTTGTATGACTACCAAGAATAGATTTGAACTGTCCTGAAATGGAAGCTGTGCAATATTTCTTATATCCTATTAAAAATAACAAGTAAAGCAGGGAGAGAGCTAAGGAAAATATGGCACTTTGAAAATGTGTTTAAAAGTCACTGGAACTGATTAAATACTTGCATTATTCTGACAACTATTTTTTCCTTCAATGTTAGTTACATAAATAATAGAATCATTATCTTATAATGCCCTATTATCTAATAATTATTCCAAACCATTTATCTGACACACAGCAATACCAGCTTATACTCAATGTTGTTAGCTGATGATTTTACTTTTAAACATTATCTCTGGATTTATCACAAGTTACACTTCTACCTCAGAAGTAGTGCACCCACAATTAAATTTAATAAAGAACAACACACAGAAACAGAAGAAATTCCCTGATGTTCCAAAACCTGAAGGAGTCTTTCAACATCATAACTTGTTTCACAATGCCTCCACTAATAACTAATATTAGGTCTCTTAGAAAAGGAAGCAGACCATACTCAGTTCTCCATCTTTTTTCTTCCTTCTCCTTATTTTAGATTTCTTCCTCTACTTTATCCCTGACTGCCTCCTTGGCATGACCTGATGAAGGAACCATGTAAAAGCAGGGAGAAATTAATCTTTGGAGAGCAAATTAATGTATTACAAATATAGTGGGGTATACATAGCCCAAAGCTCAAAAAAACCCCAACAAAAAACCAAACCAAAACCACCAGTATTCCTTAAACCTTGCCTGCATCACCTGACCCCAAATAGTTCCACACATTAACACAAACTTGTCATTTGAAAGTATCTTCCCTTTACTGTTATTTATAAAACCCCTAAAAAGAATGAAAATTGAATCATATACACAGCAGCTACCTACTTTAACACTGTCCACAAGTGGCTGTTATTACCTTTTCTAAAAAACACTGAAGCAGAAACTCATTTCAAAGAAACATGCACATGCAGCCTTTGCAGAAAGAGGGGAAAAAGAGCAGGTCAAACACTTTAAGACCAATCAGCCTTGCTAATAACCTTTATCAGAAAGTGCTCCATGGTCAAAACTGCACTGCTAAGATGACACACATTTAGAATCCAAAATCAGAGCTGAAGAAATAACAAGTTCTTTGTCCTAAAATGTGAAAAAGAAAACCATTGCACACATTGAAGTCTTAAGGGTATCCAGAGATCCAGATGAAAGAATTAACTTTTCTCAAAACAAAACAAACTTGCCAAGAGCACCACACAGCCCCTAAAAAGGCAAAAAAAAAAAAAACCAAAACAAAATACAACCATGAAGCTCAAAAGGTTCACTATACTATAGAGGAGAAGACTGCATAACTCATACAACAGAAATCAAAGTATTTTTGCTTTCTTGGAAGGCTCCTGAAAGACCATCCTCCTCCATCTGCTGCTACTTGCTTCCTCGTGACATTTGCAACACTTGGACCAGAAACTTCACACAGCCTCCAGTGAAACACAAAGAATCTGGGGGTACGTGGTAGTTAAATTACTGCTTATAAGATAGAGAAACCAGGTGAGTGTCACATCGCAAGCACACTGTAGGAAAACATATCCATGGTCTCCTGAAGGCTCAGACAAGCAAACAAATCAATTCAGCGACACCAGCAGCAGTGGGTTACCTGATCCACCGCCCAGGCCATGTGCACGCACGCATCTGCAGTTACCCTGGTTACCTTATCAACAAGGAACCGGCACTTTGTCCCAGGGCAGCATTAACTACTTGGAAATTTAGGACATAGAGATGCTGTCTGATTGTGTCTGCTAATGAAATATCCCATAGCACGCCAAAACACAGGTATCTTAATCTTACCACCTCACTTCTGCAACTTCAGTTATTCTGGGGAGAAGGTAAGGGGAAAGGAAGGATGAATCTATGAAAAATGTATCAGGTTTGTATTAATTTACTTTTCAAGGCTGCCAATGTTTTTAAACATCTCAAAGGTTCCTCAGGAAAAGGGTTCATCTTTCTTGCTAATGTCTCCTAAAAGGTCCTTAAAATCATAACAAGCAACTATCCTAAGAGAATGCTGCAGGATTTCTAAAATGCTGAGCCTCCATAACAGCCAAACCATCCATTATATTCCAGCTTTCTTCTCATCAGTAAGATGTGACAGCATGTTGAATTTGCCAAATGAGCAGGAAAACCTACAAACACTAAACTGTCTTCTAAAAACAAAGACCGACCAAAGAAGGAGGCAAGTAATGGGCTTCTCTCTCATTCCTCCTCTATTCCCATTTCATCAGTCTCTGTAAATGCACAGAGCACCTCCTCTCCCCTCCCCTCTGGCTATGCAAGCGCTGTCTAGCAGCCTCTGCTAGCGTGGAAAACAAGAAACAAGCCATGGACTCTTTCAGATCTTCCACACAGCATTCCCACATGGAGAACTCAAGCTTCTCAAAAAGACCAAGCACTAGGAGCAAGGATAAAACCCGGCAATGAATAAATATGCAAGAATTAATTCCCTTCCTGTGTTTTTCAAAAACATGGATATTCTCGTGTCTGTATGGCATAAACACACATTGCAATTTTTCTAAAGAGCAGATTAAGCACAGTTTAGCAGTCCAGACACTCAATATTATAATAATTTCTTTTAAAAAAATATTATATATTAATTTTCAAAGAGCCTTGAAAGGAACTGGCAGCTAATAGGATAGACAGCACTGTTTCATAACAGCTTGCAAAAAAATTCAGTCTATTTTTAGATAGGTGAAAACAATGTGGTTATTCAAAAAAAAAAAATCTCCTCTAAAACATAAAGTTGTTTTCATTTATGACTGACCATGCAGTTGATATGTCAAATCAATCTCCAGGTGAATAGTACCACATATTTAAATCCTCAAAAGAAATCTGTGTGCATATACAACAACCACATTTTAATCTTTATTGCATGATAACACATCATGCTGTTTAAAATGATCTTACTTTTTAATGAATGACAGTCAAATGAATGTCAGACAAATATATCTTTTTCTAATTGTGTGTTATGATCCTTTAAAAGAGCCTCTTCATCTTGGACTACCATTAGTTCAACTATTAGCATGTTCTGTTCAAAATCGGACTGATCAGTTGTCGGGTGCTGCATTAACACCCATTTTGATAAAATAAATATCGGTATTACATACCAAATTCCCACACAGCAATGCCAACAAAAGTATTTCCAAAAATTGAGTTAGCACCTGTTTCCTTTACTATTTTCACTCCATCATCCTCCCTGTTAAACCACCATTTTATGAGTCTTGTACTTAAAAACTGGAGGCATAAGGGTGGGATAAAGGTCAACAAATAAACATTTGCCATTTTCTCTCCTCATTCTTCATTTTGAAGAAGTAAATACTAATATTTCTCTCAAAGCTCTTCTTATATTTCTCCATTTTGGAAAGGTGACTTAACATCCCATTCCCCCCCACCATTTTCTGTATCTCTCATTGCTGATATTTTGTTATAACTACAGCTGGTGAAAGGCAGTGCAGTTTGCTTCTACATATCTTACATAAATATACTTATAAATCAAATTAAATTGCTCATTTTGGTTTTTCAAACCACCCATGCCACAGAGCACTCATTCATTTTGAAAGATGTCTTTTAGCCTGTTTCCTTAAGATAGCATTCAGTGCCTTATCATGTCTCTCTATGCTGAGCCGTTCAAAGAAATAAACTTTAGATCATTATTTCAGCCTAATACAGTTTGAGGGCTTAAAATTAATAGTATTTTTTTCTGCCAACATCCAATACTAAAATGGTGAAACAGAACACTCTGAGGATCTTTTACATATAGCCAAAATATTTATTATAAATAATGGGGGGGAAATGGTATATTGTTTCTCTAGACTGAAGCAGTTTCAAAAATAAAAATGCCCTAAAATTCAGCTGTAAGGCAAAACAGAAGTGAGCAGGGCAGGTTTATTTAAAATCAACAAAATAATCACCAGGAGGCTATTTCACATCAGAAGACCTAAATGTACATTTAGTACCTTTAAGTATTTCTTTAAAAATGAAACAGCTACTTGAAATAGCACTAATCTGATTGACAGATAAAATAATTGCTTTAAAAACACTTCTGAGTCATTTTGTCCTTACCTGCAGGCATGAACCATTACTGCATGCAGCGACTGCTCCATTTCCTAGCACAGACTTGAACAGGGATCACATCTATCTTACAGAATGTGACTAATAGGGGGATTTGCGATTCCTGAGCTACTTTCCAAAGGACACTCCCTTTTGCACATAACAGGGCACGAAACGCTTGGCCAAGTTCTGTTTCCTCCCCGTGTGAGCTGCAGGAGCGCGGCAGAGCGCGGGGGTCCCCGCGATGCCGCTCGCGTGACAGCGCGGGGTCTGCACCAGCCAGCCCAGCCCGCCCCGCCGCGATCCTCATGCTGCAGCCGCCGCGCTCCGGGCACGGGCTGCGACCCGCAACCCCGCGCCAAACCGCACAAAGCTCGACCAGGAGCAGAGGCCGGGTGGGCACGGTGCGAGATCCAGCATGCAGCACGCGGACAATGCCAGCAGCCCCGCGGAGGCAGAGAGGGAGAAGCCCCGCGTTCATGCGGACGGGGATGCGGCCGTACCTTTCTGGAGAGGACGACTTCTCAGAGTTAACTGACATCAGCAGCTCAGTCTTCTGCTTGATTTCTGGAAAAATCAGAAAACGTTCACCACCGACACCGCCTGCCCTCGCCTTCCGGAGGTCTCGCTTCCCTGCGCCCTTTTGTCCGCCGGAGGCCCGGGACGCGGCGCTGTGCGAGGCCGCCCAGCCGCGCTCGGAGGGCCGGGCCCGCGCACATGACCGCGCACGGCGGGCGGAACCATCGCCGGGCGGGGGGC
>VZRL01004158.1:799983-843232 GCA_013397895.1 Origma solitaria | reverse complement strand
CCGCTCCGCGCCCGAGCCCGCGCGGGCGCCGCGGGGGCCGCGCCACCGCTGCCGCCGGTGGGGGGGACGCGGGGGGGACCTGCCGCGGGGAAAAACGCCGAAACAAAGGATTCCCGGCACAAGTCGCCTTCCCGGGTACCTTGCTAGGAGGTACCGCACACCCGCGACAGCCTCCACATCAAAAGCCCTGAAAAATATGGCTCTTTGAATCATTTTTGTCACAAAGAGCGAGGTATCAAATCACTACTTTCATCCGCGGGTGAGAAACCAGACCTGGAAAACGCTAGGCACACCCGGATTTGGGTTTTTAGTGGTCTGCCTCTAGTGTCCCCCATATATACTTTGAAAAGTAACGTTTCATTTTCCTTTCTTTTTTAAAATACCTAACAATCCACGCGAGGGTAGCTGGGCACTGGAGCAGGGTCTCCAGGGAAGCGGTGACAGCACCAGCCTGGCAGGGCTCTAGGAGCGTTCGGACAATGCTCTGGGGAACGTGGGCTGACTCTCGGGGGTGGTGCTGTGCATGGCCAGGGTTGGACTCCATGATCCTGCTAGGTTCCTTCCAACTCAGCACATGCTGTGATCCTGTAAACACCAGTGCAGCACCTGTAAGGCCTGGGCTGGTACCTCACTGCCGAAACGCTGGCAGCAAGCCCCGCACGGACACCCCGAGTGCTGTCACCGAGGGGAGATGCGCCCTGCCACACGCTTGCCAAGATGCCATGGAAGCAGAACAGGCATTGCTGGAAAGTGAATTCACCAAGAGCTCTGGAGTCGAGAGGTTTGTGACCCGAAAAACCCAAAGAACAAAGTCATGGATGTGCGCATCATTTTAAGATTCTATCCTCACCAGAGACCACAGAGCCGCCTAGGGCAATACTGTAAGACCTGTGCAACACTGTGCACTTGTTTACAGCCACAGTGAACTTCAACTCTTTGGGATTAACCATTCCACAACGGAAGCCCTTCAACCTGACTTTTCTTCCTCTCTTCACACATATCTCAGGTACAAAGCCTCAGAAATTTCTGAGAACAGAAGATGAGAAGCTGGATAACTTTTTTTTTTTTAACCCAAGTTACAAAATATTATTACTATCTGAATGAGTTTATCACCCTCATTCTCTGGAGGAAGGCTTGCAAGCTAGCAAGTGATCATCACCTCTTCAAGCATGTCACTTGTTCTTCCCAAAACAGATCAGAGGAACCTTCAAGAAGTATCTCAGTTCTCACATCCAAAGCAGATGCTTCTCAGATCTTTTGAAAACGTGTCTGTGAAATGTCAGCATGTCCACAACTGGCTCTACTGCGTGACTGCAAGTACCACAGAAAACTTCTTTTACCATTGTCCATTCCTGGCGGCAGGTGCTCCTTCAGTCACAGCTCCTGCGATACTTCTCTGCACACCCAGACTCACATCCCAGTGGAGGGATGGACTAAAGTTCATTTCCCCTACCACAGATCCTTGACACCAGCTGACTACAAATATGGTCCTCAACCTCAAAGTCCAACAGTTGTTTTAATTCCTTCTGAAGATGCTTAAAATTGAAAATTGATTACATAACAGATATTCACAAGGTAGTATTTTATGGCAAAACAAAATCCACAGAGTTTGGAATAAAGTGATCAAATGATCTATTCCATAACTAAGCCTCCACATAGGCTTTGCAATGCATGTCTAGAGATTATTACTAAGACTTTATTGCTAACAGTACATTATGAGATGTTAAAAACAAATCCAAGATGTAAGTTACTTCACTGCAAACCTTGAGTCCTTGGATGCTCTAAGAGATGCGCAGACATTTCTCCATGACAGTATTATAGCACATAATTTAATTTTACTTTTAGTAATCAAGTGACAACAAAGATTTATTTAATATAGCTGCAAGAAGAATTTAAATAAAATGAGACTTCACTGGAAAAAAAGTTCTATTGTCTTAATGAGCATTCCACAAATTGATACAACTTTCATCACAAGATCTTGGGTTTTTTCTCTCCTCTGCTTCTCTTCTGTCAATTTGAAATACTTTCTTATTTGGAATTTACCAGTCTTTTGTCTCTGCTGAGATTTTTTGCAAGTGGACCCCTTTTGTTCATTTTTAAAAGCAAATCTGCACCTTTACACATCCATACTGCACCAATAAGGTCAGAATGATACCATCACTATCACTCCTCTTACAAAACTGATTGTGGAAATAACATCACCAAAATAAGACATATGAGTTTGATACTAAGTGCCTTTAGGCCATAAAAGAATAATGGCTGCAGAAACAGCACTGTTCTCATTTGTTTGATTATTTATAAATTACATATCCAAAAATCTGGGCTCATTTACCAAACTTATTAAAACTTAGAAATTGCATCCCAAGTTCAAATAACAACAGAGAAAACCTTCAAATGCAGTCACCATAGCACCACTCTACCAGCCCTTGTGTCCAGAAGAACGCAAATTACAGTAGTACTTGTTAAAGTAACAGAAAAAGAAAAGAGAGGAGAAAGGAAAGTTTTACAATTGAACAGCTCTTCCTAGATGTTTCTTGGTTCAAGACTCTCCAACCTAACACAGAACTCACACTTCCACTTTCTGTTTACCTCAAGCACCGTGGCACAAAGGCAAATGCTGGGCTGTTCAGGACTAAAACCTGTTACAGATTCAAAGAACCACACCTTTAATGGGTTTCACGAGTTAATTAGGTAACTGTACTGATCAGCACCCAGAGGTACAATGAACCTCTGCTTAGTGAGCAAACATTTGTATCCTCACTGATGATTCTTCGGTTGTCCTAATTTCCAAAGCCACAGAAAAGACTGAACCACATACATAGAACCACATCCAGAACAGATCATAAAACTGACTGAAAAAATGTTGAAGATGAATGAAAATTAGTGCTTGCAAATCTCAAAGCCACAGTTAATGCAGTAAATTTCTCCAGCTACAGAATAATAATAAAATCCGGTATGGGGTAGTATCATTGTCACCAGCTCCTCAGTCATTCCATGCACTTTATCAGCCCACTTTGAGTAATTCTGCACTGTGTACAGATCAAGTGGCAGACACCTGGCTCTCAGCCAAGGTCTGAGCAAAGCAGATACACTAAGTCTCTAAAGCCATACTATTCAAGCTGTGATTGAATGAAAACAAAAACCAGAAAGGCTCTGCACTGCCCAAAATGGCTTCCTGATCATCATGATTTTTATTTTTTTAAACCAAAGCAAAGCAGAAATTAACCATAAATTTTTTTTTTTTAGCCTAGATGTTTGCCTCCTCCAATATGTTCAAACTGTGTGTTAGATCAGAGAAAGAGGCATCAGATGAAGTTAAAACAGGAAGGAATCTCCTTTTAGAGAAAGATTATTTGCTTTGCCAAAAAATAAAGAGACCAGAGGCTTGGAAAAATGGAGAGAAGAGTCCTAGAAAGAGATGCTGGCAGTTTCTAAACTTACGGGGGATTTGTCAGAGAGCATCATGCCAAAAGCTCCAAGCAACCTGAAGTTTCCACACCAAATCTAGAATAAACCACTCTAGAAATTCTAAGAGAAGAAACTCTTCACACAAGACAAAGAGAAATTCTTCTATTTCAACAATGTGAAAGAAGAACAAAAATATTTATATGGGAACTGGGACTCTCTGAGGAATATATACATGATTTGGAAAAAAAACCCCGGGGAAAGGAATTAGCCTGGAGTTTTGTTTATTTATTTTATTAATTAAAAAAAAAAAACCAAAAAACAAAACCTCGCAAGAGCTCTCCACAATAAAAGAAAATAAAAAACCCTAGCTGCTGCTTAAGCACAGATGGAAAAGTGTGGACAAGGTATACAGCACTGCACAAACTGTTCCCTATGACATATGGGTAGATATCAGAGTCACCACAATTTCAAAGTCAACTGACAGAAGTCACTGTTTCACTAAAAATCTAATCATGTCTACCGCAAACAGATTATCTCAATGGTCTACAACATGTTCATCAGTCAAGATTAAAATATCTTACTGACAGTGCATGTATTAAATTTATCCAGGGCAGAGATGCACAGTTGCAGAATTCAGCTAATACAGCTTCTTTCCCCCCTGCCACCCCCATGCCTTTTGGGAGCAAAGGAAGAGACAAAGTAGCAGGTATGCATAAGTACCCTTCCATTTTCTGCAATGTAAACCCTGGCATACAAGTTTCCATACACCCTTATAAAAATACACTAAACAGATGCAAGAAAAATATACTTCATTTTTAATTAATAGGTAGGCTCATCCACGCATTTTGTTAGTCTAATTTGATCATAAACTAGCAGATTTAGTGCTTTTCTTCCATTTTCTGTTTGGTGTATATGTTAGGACACAAGCTTGAAGTGCTTTTAGCCTTTCTTCTACACTATCTTTAAACAGGTACTTTCTTATCAAATCCATCCTACTCTGTTCTCCATTGTCTTTTCCATCCTTACATCATGGCTAAAGCTGCTTGGATTTTACAGTTTGCCTATAAAACCATAATCCTGCTGCAAGTTGACTACTTCCAGTGTTACTGTTAAAAGAAATAATCCTGCTTCCCAAACGAATCTATGAAGACAGATCTGAAAGTATTAAACAAATCAATCAAACTACCTATTCAAAGTAATTTTTCAGCCTTGAAGTCACAAAATGCACTAGGAACTTTGGTATCAGTAACATGATTTTATGTGGACAGATCCATGTTTTGATCTTTGGATAACTGTTGTACAAGTGACATGTTAAACAGCACAAAAGGCAATAAATTTAAATTCCCCTGATGAGGCACTGGATACCAGACAAAATTAGACAGATTTGCACACAACTTGAGAGGGTCACTCCTTTATATGTTGCAGATCATGGACTTTCAAAATAAACAGTTTTAAAAGACTGCTAAAATCATAGGCTCTGTGATTGAAACAGGCGTTTCAAAATGGCACAAACACAGAGCAAGCCTGAATTTGAAAAGCATATGAATAAATGGCATATTATGTAAGCATAAAGAGTTTAACAGCCCTAAAATCAATTGTTTTTCTTGATGTTACTAAGCTTTTGAAGTGAGGAAAAAAATATTAGGTTTATGGACTTCTTCAGGTCTCATGTGTAACATTCTTATCGATGCTGATACACAAGCCAGCGACTGCCTCACTGAAGAGCAAGTGACAGAAAACCAGCTGTTCGCAATCTCCTGTTGAGGAGATTACATTAATATTCTTCGTATTATTCCTTTCAGTATGTTAAATAATATTTCTGCTCAGAGCATGAGGAAATTACAATAGAACTTTTAAGGTTATGCCATACTTGAAGTATTAAAATCACCATTTTAAGAAACGGTTTACTTCAAAATGATTAAGCAAACTCTCTCCTTTCCTAAAGACATGAATAAGAAAAAGTAATACTGAAGTGCACAGCATTTTAAACATTTTTATAAGTCATGTTTCAGTTACTTTCTAAAAGCACGTTTTGAAAAAACACTCCTTCGTCCCACACACAAGTCTTAGGAAGCAGATAAAAGATACAAAGGGCAGTACAGATCCTGTTTTTTCCTATACACTGCACAAGCTCAACTGCAGCTGGGTCCCACTCATGTTCATCTCCGCGGACACACAAAATAGGAGTCAATATCTAATGAGGGGAAAAATATATAGACATTTTTTTGAAGACCTTCATTTTCCCTTGCATAAAGGGGAAGATGGATTTACTCAGTATCTACAGGTACATTAAATGGACTTGATGTTAATAGTACCAAATCTTTCGGGGTTTTGAGAAACTCAATGTTGCATCTGACCTTCTAGTGATCTCAGAGCCACTGCTTTTTACATTTCTGCTATACTTAAAACTACTGGAATCATATACTCGACTACTTTTAAAGAACATACTCATAGTAATATCATTGTTATCCTTCTAAAAAGTTTTCCATATGTGAGGTGTGGTTGAAAAATAATAGTTTCACAAAATATTCTGAGGAAAACATATCTTCCTTCAAAATAGATGCTACTCCCAGTTAGTACCCAAGAGTTAAGTCTACCCAAATTCTTAAAGACAGACATCTTTCATCCAGATGACACTTCCAGTTGCTTAGCACTGTTCTCCTTAACAAAAATAGAGGCCAAAGATTATCTGAAAGACAGTATTTACCTTTAATGGTAGCTGTTGCCTTGTTTTTGCAGCACAAAAATGGAAGACTATTCATTGAGAACTTACGGAAAAAGGGTATTTTATTCAAGAAAAATAGCAATACCAGTACTATCATTTTACACCTTCATTTCACTGAATCTTCACCATGAGGACATTGAAAAACATGGGATACAGAAAAGAGTGAAACACAGGAGGAAACATGGAAACATGGAAGGAAACACGCACTGCAGGTCACAAGAGTGAAAACAAGCTTGAGAACATCCACCATACAGCCAAGTTTGCTTCTGCTCCTCAAAAGAGGAAATAAATACACAAAAAGCAGAGATGAATTTGCCTCTTGCTTATTTAAATAAGTAGTTTGCAAATATATAAATATACATAATTCACATAAGTTATGCCTCTGAAGAATTTTTAATACAGTCAAATGATACGTTAATAATTTTGAAGGAAATTAATAGATAAATTTGAGGAAGCATTAGATATAGGACAATGCTAGAAGAAAAGCATTACAATATGCTACAATTACTCAATAAATGGCCCATTATGCACACAGGGAAGCGGAATTTCCTAACTATGTTTAACTAGTTAAACGTAACTATTAATTTGAATTTCTTTTAGTCATCCACATAACTTAACTAAGCCTCGTTGACATAATCTCCCATTTGATGTATTGCCAGACTGCAATATTCATTAATAAAGTGCTTACTGAAACACAAGGTGACAATAAGAGGAATTCTTCATTCTCATAATTCTGCTGGGTCTGGCAGTATTTGCTGTACCAGAGGTATGCCTAGCACCAAGCTGATGCTCTTCCCTCCCTCCTCCCACCTCAGGCCAATAACCAACTCTGACCAAAGTTTCTTTGAAAATCTGTGCTTTTACAAAAAGCAATTCTGCAAAGGAAAAAAAAAAAACTTTTTGCATAACTACTTGTCAGATCAAATACCAGTAAGCACATCAAAGAAAGTACTATTAACCCCAAGTATGTCTGTGCTTGTTATTTCCTAATTATTGATGTACTGAACTTTATTATTTATAAGTACTTAAAGTTTATGAGAAAGGTTTTGTTTGGAGGTTACAGGGACAGAGTTGAGAATGTTTCCTAGAGCTGCTAGAAAACAAAAAGCTTATTCCTACAAGTCTGTTCTTTTCAGGGGGAAAAAAACCCCAAAATATTCTAAGTATATTAAAAGATATCCTTTGTCCTTTAAAAATCAGCTGCCAATTACTTCCTATTACCAAAAAAACCCCTCCATATAGAAATAGTTAGACACAAGGCAGCTAGAAACAGAGTGATTTAAGAACTTAACTACTTTGTTAGATAGAACACAATAAGTCATTTGCTGTATTTTCCAAACCTTGTCTAGAGGCAAATGGTTTGCCGAGCATACGTGGACAGCTCTTCTGCCAAAGCTGAAAAAATTTCAACCTCCAGCAAAATAATGGAGCATTAGACACCCTCAAACTACATCACTTCTCCTATCTTTACTATTTTAACTCAATGGATGGAGTGAATGATTTCTGATTTCTAATCCAAAATATTTCTAATTTATTCCTTTTACAATCTAGTATACAATTATTACTGTGTTAGGATCCTTTGGATAATAGCATTTTCTTTTGGGTCTATAATTTGCCTAAATGTCTGAAGTGCTGTTCAAATTTTCAAATACTATTATTTTTCCATCATTTGTTATTATGTGTTTTTTCCAAAATTCAAGAAAAAAACTAAATTGCTCTAATGTAGCAGAATGACAATTCCAGTTTTAAAGAAAAAACAGGTTTCTGTTCATCTGGACTGAGTCAAGCGTATGTTACCTTATAAAGACTAAAGCAATGACTCATAAAATCTTGCACACACTGATTCTTCCCTCTCCTAGGAGATGAAGCTACATGATTTACCCAAAAGGATTAAATGGGGTCACAGTTACTGAATACATGTTATAACCTTAAACTTGAGGTTAGAATTTCTTCTTAGACTTATTTTTTAATATCATTCACTGTTATAAAAAGCTTTATATTTTTACTTTGTGTTGTGAAATTTACAGGTAGAAATCCTTGTAATAGGAATATTTTTAAATTGAGATATTTAGAGAGAATATTCACCTAATGCTTTTCAATAAGTTTTTATATTGTGATGATCATCACAGTATTGACAAAACTGGTTTTTCCATACATACTTGTAAGGTTTCTGACATTTCTTATCCAGCAGATCATCAGGCTCTTATACTCCTTGAATTTTTGGATGCAAAGACATTCTCAGCTCTGTTCCTCTAGGACATGAGAAGGACTTGTTTCACCTTTTCTTGGCCTCAAAAAAGTACAAGCAGTTCTTAGAAAAAGCTCCATCAAAAAAGCACGTCATCCCAAGCACAAAGCGAGCCAAAAACCTTTCCACTTCAGCAGTGACTTGTGCCCCACTGGGACATGGGTCCACATGGTGATCAGCTTACCCAAAATCTAAGTCTTGAGGAACATTGGACAGGTTACAGAGTTGTCTCTGTTAAACTTCACAGAAAATGTTCCATATTGTTTACAATGAAGGAGACAAGGGGGGCAGAACAGGGAAACAAAAAGTGTTTTTACACGAAGGAATAAGAGCAAGAGGAGCACCGTCAGCAGCCATTGAAAGTGCCAAAACCAAGATACTGATGCCAGCTGTACCATGCCACACTCACCAACTAACATCATACACTCATGGCTTTACCTCTAGTTCCTACATTTGGACATGGTACAACTCCTGTATAAATACACCTACCATGGCCACTCAGTAGTACAGGCTCTGGAACCAGTCCCCAGTGAATGAAATAGTAAGGATTTGTCTCACAGCAAGCATTGAACGAACCTCGAAATCCTGTATTTGACCATCCGTCAAAAATTCTCTTTGCAGCTTGGTTCTTGTTGAAAAGACAACTGAAGGGCCAAAGCAAGCTCTGAAATCCTACTAGAGCCTGTCAGACTAACATCGATCACTGCAAGGAAAAGGCTTTGGATCTGTGGCACCTGCACACGCCTTTGCTATCTCTGAGGCAAAGCACACAACTGGCACAAGAAACTTAACCTGAAAGCACCACCATTTTCCATTGGAAAGCACATTTCACTGGAAATGCATGTGCGCTGACCGTAACCAGCCCTGCCTCTCACACACGGATGTGCCTTCCTGCTGCCATAAGCACCGCCACTGACAGCAAAAAAACCCGAGACACTGCAGAGAAGGGATCGCTGAATACGGCAACACACACCCAGTAACCATGATAAAGCTGTAATGATCACACCTGAGAACAAATACCATTCTCCATTCATACAGCATCATTTTATTACCTTAAATTGTTTAGTTAAGTAACCGGATCTACCTATTCTTAAATTACATCTTGATCAAGATTAATCTTTTGGAAAGAGTATCATCAGTAAAGCTGTAACACAGAAAAATTAAATTTCAGAATTATTACTGGAGATAAAATTGTACCGATGACAAATTTTAAATACGCACGAGGTGCCCACGAAAGGAGGAACCTTCTAATTATATTTCAAGTGTTTTTCTCACATATATCATTTTCACTCTTTAATTGCCAGGGCTCTGAATTTACACAGTGACATGAGAAGATGAGATTTTTCTACTGGGCTTCTCAGCAGCGCAGTGGACATAGCAGTAACACAGGAAGGTATTTCTTTAAACAGATACAAATGTTAAACAACCCAACACTGACAACTTGGCACTCAGCCAGCTTCCACTTCCTTTTTTCTAAGGACTGGAAATACCTTTAATTCTTCAGATGCCTGTCTTTGTGAAGTCTGAATGTAATTACAGCCTAATATATACATGCTTTAAGTATCTATAGTTGGAAATATAGGAAAAGAACATACTATATTCACAAAAATGGAAAGAGAAAATATGGGAAGTTGCCATGTAAGGGAGTGTTATGAAAGCCTTCTAGTCCTTAAGAATTTCCATTAGGAATATTTTTAATTTCATGGATAAAACATACAAAGGCATGCAAATACATGTCAAAATATCCCCTTGCTTTGTTTTTGCTCTGTCCTTCAAAGAAATGTGATTTTTTTTAAAAGCAATATTATACATATACGACAACAATAAATGATTGAAAAGGAATATGGAGAAATTATCTATCAATTTTTGCTGCAAGATGTGAGAAAAGGAGAAGATATTTTTTAAAATCTGATCAGAAACAAATTCTGGATGCTAGGGACAAAATATTTTTATAGGCAAGATGAGAGTTAAAAGCAACCCCAGTAACGGAGGTATTTACATGAAGCAGAGGTTTGTCCAGACCTGATGAGATCTGATCCTGCAACTGGTAAAGCTATTTACATCTCTGCTCCTTGCATTTTTTTTTTTGTTGTTCATTAATACCTCATCTACATTATATCATAATCAGCCATTGTGGATGAAAAATTACAAGTGTTCTTGGCTGGCCTGCAAACCTACCTCTTATACATTAAGACTTTCAAGGTTATTTTTTTTAGCTCTACCTTTTTTTTCTTTTCACACCCTCTCCTCTTCTCCATCTGACTTCCCCATCACTTATTCAGCAATCATATGAGAAACCTGCTATTGTCTTGCCTAAAAGCTGGCTACAAATAGTTTCTTCTGTAGTGAAGACACAGAGATGTAGGTGGCGAGGCATCACCCTCCGCTCTGCAAGTGTGTGGTGATGTCACAGCCCTCTGGTACCTCCCATCTCCTCCCAGGCTGCATGAAGCAGATTTTATTGAGCGGTGCTGCTGGAAGTGCAGAAGGACATCACCCAGCCTGTCACCCTGCCTCCTCCTCCCCTGCACCCCCACCCAGTCCCAGCTCCATTGCTGGTCCCAGCAGTGCTGGCTGCAGTGAAATGACCCAGCAAATGACATCGCTGCCACCTGCCCATTCCCAGCCCATAGCATCTTCAAACAAGGGCTCAGGACTTCTACACGTGCCAGTCTTTCCCTGCACACATGAGGCAGAGACTTCACGGCTGGCAAGACAGGTTTGCAATGCAGGTAATCACAAAGACATCAAAAGGAAAAAGAAAATGGGAAGACAGATTGGCAGGTAACACTCTATGTACTATTTTAGGTTTTGCAGAGGACTCAGAGCAAGGGTGCATCCTTAGAGCATTTCCCTTTATATAAACACAAGGGAAAAAACTGAAGACTTTGTTAAATAAAATTTAAAAATCTGATCAAAGAGCATGGAAAGTTGTATTATGTGAATTCTCTTCCAGTTTCACTATTCCTATTCACCATTCCCTAAAGTATCTAGGTTTCCAGTCACAGAAGATACGTGCTTGAAAATCACATCATTCAAGTTCCAACAGGACTGGCAAGCCTAGCCCAGACAAACCTCACTGACGATCATCCTGACTCCCATACAAGGAAGGAAACACACTTCAAAGATTATATATTTTTAAATGCCACTACTACTTCACTCTACCTCTGGAAAACATGGAATGCGAATACATTTATATAATCTTTATTTGCTCCTGGTATTTAACACCCATAATGAGAAACTATGAATAAGCATTGTAAGAAGATACCATCTAACAAATTGATTCTAAACAATGGGATTTTGTTAAGTTTTAAGAATAACCAATATAGCTTCAAATGTTAATTAGTAGCTACATGAAGGAAAAGAAATTAAAAACAGTACAGAGACTGTTGGGAAATACACGGAGTAAAATAAAATGGGCAGAAATTACTGAGAGCAGAGAAGAATGAAGCAGGAGAAAAATACAGCAAAATTTCTGGAAGAAAGAGAAGGAACATTGACAGAGAAAAGGTATGTTGCCAAGGCAAAAATAGATAGCTGAAGACAGTAGACAAAGAAGGATGAGAAAGCTCAGGAGAGTGTAGGAAGAAAAGCAAACTAAAAAAAGATGAGGACTAAAACTTGCAAGGGAAAACACTAAGTGCAGCAAATGTGTTCAACTTAAGTGAGCTGATATGAGGATGTTAAGGAGAAGGACAAGAACATTTTGAATATTTTAAGGAAGACTGACATGTGCTTCTCAATGCAGTGTCTACACAATACCCCAGAATATGTACTGGAAAATAACACTTCCTTTCCCCCCGAAAGGGCATGACAGTAAGGACATTACTACTCTCCCCCCATGCCTGCACTGTTTCTTCTACTCAAACAAGCAACTAAGCAAAGACAAGAGCAGCTGAGGAAATGCAGATCTGCAAGTTGCACCCATCACCTTATATTTAAAACTATATAACTCACTTTCTATACACTGGAAAATATGGTATCTTGAGTACAATTTAACCTTACTTTAAGAGAGTAAAAAGTGTATTCAGAGAACCTGCAGCATCTGCTTTTTTACATTAGAAATTCAGCTTTTACCCATCATGAATAAGGCAGTACAGTAACATAATGGAAACAAAAAGTAAAACATACATTTAAAAATTGGATCTTTTTCAGAGTTTTGACTAGTTTTTGCTGTTATTTTTCATGCTTCTTATACAGAAGGTAAGGGAAAAGAGCTTGCTTTTTTTTTAAAATATGCAACACACCCAAATTGCTATGTTAAAGTTGGAAAAACTTCCAATCCAAATGAGTCAGCAAACCACTCCTCCAACAAGAATAATAAAAAGGCAAGACTTAACATTGCCCTGGTTTATTTTTGCTTAGAAATATCATTAGTAAAAGTGATTGAAAGTAATAAAATATTTAGACTTTATCCCTCTAGGATAATTATTACAATTATTTCATTCTTCTGTTGATATGCTCGAGAAAGCACATAAGGGGACTAGATAAAGACCAGATCCAGAAAAGTGTAAAATTAAATTATTTTACGTTACGCTTGACTATGTCCAAAGGTGCTCTTAAAAGTCTAGCTGGATCAGTTGTAAAAGCTATCCAGCATTTGTAGGTGTATAAATCCCTAGCATACTGTCAAGATCATTGAGGATATCAGCATTATTTTTGAGAAAAAATGGCTTTCCTATACTAACTTGTTCCACTGACTAAATAGGCATAATGACAATTCTCAAGCACTAACTTTTAGAAAAATTTTATTAATTCTACCTTTCAGTGTCTTCATCTGAGTTACCAAACTCCTTTTACCATAGGCATTGAAATTGCAAACTCAGGACAGTGTTCAACTCAACACTTGGTTAATCTAATTCCAGACAGGGATCACTCCAAATGCCAGCATCTCTCCACCAACAATAAAGAAGTCTGTAAGCAGATCGAATGAGGATGCCTACACTGAAGATATCCACATGAGATCAAGTGAATCCCACCTCTACTGTACAGATTCAGGTAGTTGTATCAATTCATATAATTTTCACCCATTATTTAACAACTTCTGTTGTGATTTAACATGGGATTAAAACATCACTTAATATCACCCTTCTTTGTGTATTAATGACACCAACTCACTTTCCTTTTGTAAGGTATAAACAGTGAAAGAAGGCTATGACTTGGATGGCTTTTTAGTTTGTTGAGAAGTAGAGTCATTCAGCTGTTCAATTTTTTTAATTGCTGTTATTCACTGCAATCCACACATCATAAGGATTAGAGCAGGTACTAATATACCTCCACTAGCACATAAATCCCCTTATACAGACACAAGTCATCAATCACATAAACATTTCATCTTTATTGAAAAAGAAAATAACAGGGATATGACAAAGTCTGAAGACAGGAAAGAGTATCAGTGGAGAAAAAGTGGAGTGCTTATAAAAGTTCAAAGAAAATTGTAAGAAAAGTGCATAGGCATGTTGGCTGAGAAAAATTATTTTAAAAAAGTAGACAGGGAAAACCAAAGAAATTTCTGTTGTCTTTCCTTCTTATCATCATTCTTATATTTATGCAAAATAACAAAAGGAACAATTTTAAGTACTATGGCAAGGCAGAAAAGGAACTAAACAACAGCACAGGGAAATTTAAATACTGATGGAAATGCACTCAGGCTGATAAAGTTAAATGGGATAAATCTAAGCAGATATATTTGTGGATTAAGAGACACATACAGGACTGTAAGAACATTTTCAGACCTATAATGCCCCTAATCTCTATTCATATGAAACTGCTGGTTACCAAGCCAAATTCTTAAAAACTGTGATGGGTAGAGTAAAGGCCATTGCAGAATCAGTATTTTTATTTACTGTCCTAGAAAATTTAAAATTTCAGCAGGGATAAATCTATTGCCACTGTTGGCAGCACAACACAATTACCAATGTAGCCACTCTGTTGTTTCCAGAGAAGAACAGGTATAGCCCCAGTCTGTGCTCTGCAGCCAGGGCCAGGCTCTGAAAAACTCTGTATACTGACACAGTTATTGACACCTTTTCAACTCAGTTGTGCATTTCATGTTTCTTTTTAAACTTTGAGGCTAATACCATGCTATCCATTCATGTATGAACATCTGAATTCTGTCAGAAGACAAGATTTTAGACACACAGCAGGTTCAAGAAACAGAAACCTCATCAGAGAGATTGAAGTATCTTATAATTAGGTACATTTTAGCAAACATCAATTGAAAAGTGGCTGAACAGAACAGTTAAACAACAGAAGACTTAATCCTGTAACCATTTATTGAACTAAGGTTTTAGCAAATCTACTATCAGGCAGCTGAATGATAGAATAAAATTGAATCTTCCACAGTCCAAGTAACAGGCAAAAGAGAAATAGGTCAATCAACACAGATGTCATCTTTTGCTGCGTAGCAAAATCTATCCCAGAGTGCTGACATGTCGTGTTTTTTTGGTTCTGACTTATCACTTTTT
The DNA here is from genome assembly GCA_013397895.1 of Origma solitaria. Classification (NCBI taxonomy): domain Eukaryota; kingdom Metazoa; phylum Chordata; class Aves; order Passeriformes; family Acanthizidae; genus Origma; species Origma solitaria. Next base: position 828,384 of record VZRL01004158.1, on the reverse strand, counting down.
ATTATAAAAGTTTATCTTAAAATAAATAATGCAACATTTTAAAACGTAAAGATACAGTTAGAATTCAAACCAAGAGTGTGATCATTAAAGTGAAAATATTACCTAAATTGTAGCTAGCTTTTATTATTAAATCATGTCACAAGGTATAAATGATTTTATTCTGCCAATTAACCTGCAATGTCAGATCATTGAAATTTCTTTAAAGAAGCTAATGAGAGGCCACCTAGCAATGGCACAGGGAGGGCTGGCTCATGCCTTGCATCCTGCCTTGCATACAGATCGGTAGCACAGCAGCTTAGATTACCTCTCCATTACACTCCTGACAACAGCGTGCGCATACTGAGTGTCCAAGCAAGAACAGCTGCATGAGATAATCAGTTTAAAAACAAACACACACAAAATACAGCCATACTGTAACTACTTTCTGTGCATTTCTGGCACAGCACCCACAAAAACTAGTTAACTGGAAGATAACTGGACGATGTGATTTCCCTCTACTTTTTTTTTCTTTTCTGTTTTTTTTGTTTGGTTGGGTTTTGGGTTTTTTTAACTTCTCCTCTGAAATGGGGACATCAGTGTTTTGCAAAACAGCCTTAAAGAGCAGAGGGATCCCAGAGGTGTGGGATTTTTAGTCACTGCAAGTCATTTAAGTCATTACAAAACACCAGAAAGGCCGAACTTGACCATTTGGCCCTACGTGAACAGCACTGGTGTATGTGCAACTGGAGCAGAGCCTCCTTTTGCCTCCTCCTTCGTGCCCTTGGACAACAATCAAATAATCAAAACTGCTGCTAATTTCACAAATTTTGCCTTATGTCTTTCAAAGTTTACAGCCAAGCTTTGTTACTCTTTGCCAGTTAGGGAGGTTTTGGCAAAGCTAAAACTGGCACAAGCATGAGACTGAAATGTAACCGCACTTAGGGGGTCACTAGCACAGTCATAGCCTGCATATCATGAGCTGCTAACATATGCCAAAAGCCAACCTGTGCTCTGCATCTATTTACTCACATGTACTGTCATTAGCCAGAATCCCACTTTAAGCCCTCTGGCAGGCCTTTACTCATCTTTCCTTACTGCATTGTGAGTACGTGGTCTTGAATCACATCAAGGATTCCTGGGTTTTTTTGCCTTGTACTTAAGACTAGTTTCATATACCAGATAGACTATCTACATATTTTAAGCTGTATGTTAGCCTCTTAAGATCTGCCCAGAGAGAATGTGCTCAGAGAAAACATGTTTGAAACTCCTAGTTTCCTTTAGATTGTTCATTTTCTCAAATACCTTCATTACATGGTGGTATTGTTGCAACTGGCTCAAAAAGCAGCAACCTTCTATTGAATATGAAAACAGTATGTAAGTTGTTACGTATGAACGAGGAAAACAAGCATGGTGAATAGCTGTGTTTTCCATTTTTAAACACAAAGCTATATATTCCACAGCTACCTGAAAATATTGCTCCTGATTAAGTAATATTCACTGCAATTTGCCTGAGCCTGTCGGTCAGTTCGGTGTTTTTCATGTTTGAAGAGTTCCCATCAGGTTTCACCACAGGTTTCTGATGCTGAGACAAGAACCATTTCAGTCCCGCTATACCCGCAGAGCTAGACTGGCTCTCTGGAAGAGGACAACATGTTTATCACTGACCTGAGTTCTGCCCTGTAAGACTGATTTTTACAAAGTACAATGAAAAATTTCATTAGTGTGACAGAGCAGAAAAGGGGTTGAAATCAATATTTTATTACAGTCTGTGTTTAAATCCCTCTAGTAATCCCTGTTCCTTTGCAGTTTGCTTTACTCCTTAAAAAAAACCAAAAAACCATTAGTCATCTTTTTTCCTGCGGCATTCCTCAAGGCAGACTGATTACAATATTGCCTTTCCTCTCTTTGTAAGCAAAACACTGTAGAGGACACTTGGCTCTTGAAGCACTGCTTTCATCTCAGAGAGAGCTGTACTGCACACAGTTCCTCAAAAAACCACGATCGTTCCCAATAAGTACCAGGACACATTTGTGTTTTCTTGACGCAGCACTGTAGCGTAAGTTCATTCAAAATCCAAAAATGCACATTTTTCCAGTGATTGTGGAGAGTGTGAACTGTCAGGGAGATCCCAGACATGTTTTGCTTTTGAGGACTATTATATTGCCTTCCAATTAAAATCACTCTCTTTTTCTTTGCACATTAGTAAGTACTTTCTGTACCTTTATAAAGAAATGCTAGGATAAGCGTGCTTCAAACACATACCTACTTTATGGTATTAAAGTCATTTTAAGATACATTTTTATGCTAAGTCCTTATTTTTATCTCCTCCAGCATTATAGCCACAGAGCATTTGTGACAGACTTCAAAGCCTACTAAGACTCCAGTTTTCCATAGTCTAGCTCCAACACTGCCATCAGACAGAATTCACAGCGAACACCAAGGATCCTATTTACACCAGCCAAAACATCTTACCTAATAGTGAAGTATTCTTTATACAGAGTTTACATTACACTACCCTCAGTTAGGGCTAGAACACACTGTTCCGCATAAAAACAGAGAGACAAGACTGCTTCCCTGAATGAAGAGCTTACATGCTAAGAATACAAGGAGTATACCATGGGGAAGAGAAGGCAAGCATGGGGAGATAAAAGCATTTGTAAATGCATCTACACAGGCAACATTTATCGTTAGAGTAATGCAATTGCCAACCATATCCATCATCCCCTCAGCTCCTTATGGGTACGATGGCAGAAACAGCTAAGGAGGTTGAAAAAGATGAGGGCAGCAGCTACAAATGTTGGTGATGAAGGGTATTTATAGGACAGGAACACCACAGGAAGAAGAATGGAGCATTTTCAGGAGATAAGGAATGAGTGGGCAAGGCTTACAATGCTGACAGATATGAAGAGACAGATGATGCAATCAGATTTGCACATGAGGGAGGAACACAGTGGGCAAGTGCAGATAATAGGGGAAAAATAAGCTGGATCAGCTTAACAGCAAATTTTCATGAAGAAATTTTCAAAGGATACTTCAGTCAAAATAAGAAATAGAATTCATTGTGCATGCTTCTTGGAAGGACTCAAGGGGATGATCCTGCAGTGATGAAGTTGGTGGATAAGGCATACATATCTCCTTTTTCACATAAATTCTTCTACCCACTTCAGAAGCTGCCTTTTAGCATATAAATATATTTTACTGCTCCCAGCCTCAATTAAGATGCTCTTCCGCATTTTGCAACTTAACTCACTGTACAACATCACGCACTCCAGGGGTTTTTTTGGGGTGTTTCTTAATTCTTTTAAGAGTTTTCATTATTCCATACTAACTTCACATGGAATGAACTGGCAGTCTAACACAATTTCATCTGCAATATGGTATCTTTAGCAGCACAGTGTTCTTTAACATATGGAATTAGTGTTATGCAAAATTTGAAGGAGAAGGGATTGGTAATAATCTTGCTGCAATGCCTCTGAGAGCAGGAATATGAAAATACTATGAATTAAATGAGTTTGTCTTCTAGAAGAATGTACTTTAAAATACCTTCCTGTTATTGGTTGACTTCACTAGATGACAAAACTACACTGATCTCTTAAATAAATGTGCATTTCTTTAAATCTCATCTGAATTCTGTATTCACTTAATTATATGCCTGAACAGTGGGATATCTCAGTATTATTGCTTAACCTTTAAAACGAAGGTGCATACATTTAACACTATTATGTATATCTGCTTTTTGCCCCTAAGAATGCAGCAATATGGAGAGACTGCTACCGTTCATTTGTATTCTAATGCTTTTATTGAATCACACATTTCTGGGCAACTGCACAGTGTCACTGCCTGCAACTAATTATCAATCAACTAATTATAGTCACATGACCAGCCAACATTTCCTTTCTACAGCTGAATCCAAAATCACAGAAGATGCTAAATTATTCACCCAATTCTCCAAAAGATGATCATGGGTCTCTTTCCCAGATTCTTAAATAACTACAAAGATCAAAGTAGCCTTTGCCCACTCCAACTTTCACTCTGAATATACTCTCAACATCCAATGTTAAAATAAACTCCTCCAAGAGGGTTCTAAGCATCACTTCAAGGACAAATTTGGCATGCAGAATTTCTAAATGCATGTGGCTTGCCAAGACATGAAGAAGAAAGGTTAAACAACTTTATCTATATCTATCTTAAAAAAAAAAGACAAAATCAAAGGTCATACACCTAATGATTTTCTAGAAATAAATACCAGCTAATAAATAAAGATCAAAACCTTTTTCGTCTATTGATTGTTTCTCTTCTCCTTCTTGAGCAGAAAGTCCTATTTTAACTCAAATTATGCTAATTAAATGTAATGATCTCATAGCATTGCCACTGTCATAAGCACTACCTGCTCACTGAGAAGAGCCCCTGAAGACTTCAAATTGCACTAGTCATCAATCCATGGGTAAGTGTTTATCATCAGGATAACGCAGTTCAAGGTCCTTTCTTTTCTACCATCAAGACAATCAACTAAAACAAGTTCAATGAGAATAAATCTAGAAGTGAGAAAAATACCATAGAATGAAATTACTCAAACCACTGAGTCTTCACTGCGGCTGTCAGTGATACCAAAGTCTTAGGGACATCTGCAGTGTTTATGTCAAAAAGTTGATGTAGATTCTAATGGCTTTATGTTTGCATGCAGTCGGCATACAACCCTGAATCTCAGAAGGTCCTACCTCTTTAATGAGGTCTTAACTGACCAGTGTATTTAATCTATATCCCATTAAAAATAAAGAAGGTAAGTAAAAAGGCAGAATTATAACTTCTGAAACCCAGTGGGACAGGGTTTCACAGGATGATGCTATAATATTTGTATATCATCAATCAAAACATGGAAGGCCACATTTAAGGGAATTCATTTTCAAAGCAATACTTCCTGTAATTACTTAAAAATACATTTACTACTGTATACTTAATTACAGTCAAAGAATACAATAATGTAGAAGAATTGCCATTCTCTTTGAATTAAGGTATCACAAGCAATCCCCAGACTTGGGTTTGTGCTTGAGGTCGTTTTTTCCTATGAGAAGGGCATATCTCAAAATTCAGAACTGCTGATACTGATGAGTGAGTTCATGAGTTATCCTGAGTGAGGAATGTCCAACAGGGCTTCAAGAGCCCTCAGCCCATAATTTCTTTCAAGAAGGAGGCAAATGAAAGAATATAAAACCCACTAAAAGGGCAATTTTAGAGAATGAGAAGTATTTTTCTCTGTTGGAGACCTGGCAGATGGTGAGCCAGCACAAGGTTCAGTATTATTTACAGAAAACAATTACAGAGCTTACCATTATCTGAAAGGTAAGTCACTACATCACGTTTAAACTCCTGCAAAATGAAATACAGGCATAGGAAGAAAAATGAAACAAACAAAAGACATCACTCTCAACGTTAGAACAAAAAACATATGTACAATATGATAGCCTAATGTGTCTCTGCAACCCTGTGCACTGTGCTTTAGGATGCCCCTGCTCGGCAGTCCCTGTACAAGTGACTCTTCCTTATTACCAGTGGCCTGTGTTCTGAAAGCTGAAATCAATGCCAGCAGGGAAATCCTTCAGATAAAAACTTTGAAGTAATGAGCTTCAAACCAAAATCCTACCCTTGCAAGGCAGACTAAAAATCAAATACTGCTCCAAATTTAAACACCTTGAGAATATTTATAGGAATTTATCTTTTCTCTTTACTTAGAGGCTATTATTAGTGAGCTATTTTCTTACCAAAGCACTAGACAAGCTTGCTTTCACCTATGATGTATTACGGCTTCAGGTTTATAACTATACAGTTCATGTAAAAATATTGCTATATAGAACTAACACCTTCAGTCATCTCTAAGGTGAGCTTGCCATCAAGACCAAGCAAAATGAGCAAATAATTTCTAAAACACATATAGTTAAAACTAAAAGCTTTGTCAATCCCCAAATGAGTCTGACAAACAATTCTACTTTGGATATTCTGTAGTACACAGATATATCACTTGAAGGCATAAAAAAATAAATAACATTTGTTCTGTTTAAAACATCACAGGTGTTAAACCCACCCTCTTATTTTTGATCTGTTTTAGATCTGACAAGTAATTCCTGCTTTGATGGAGGATCTGACTGTACAAGTATTCTGAGAGCCTAAGACAGTATTTAACTTTCATTTGGTAATTTAATAACTCTAAATGAGATGCACATAAACAAAGAATTTGTTTGGAGAGCCCCATCAGCTGATGTCTGAGATGGGAATGAAAGGTCTCCTTTGTCTACCTAAAAGATGTTTTTCCAAGCGACCTCTGGCATGTCACTTAAATTGAAAGGAGGAGCCTGAAGCGTTCATGAATCTGAGGTTATATTCCTATGTGATCTTTGCTAAAGGCTTTGAATTTTCCTAGTGTAAGTTATTACAAAAAAACATCAGTTTGTTAAATTGAGAATATCAAATGTGCTAGAAGTAATATCAAAAATTAACAACATGAAGAGTCCAAAACAAAATTAAATGTAGGTCTCATACAAAACAAAATTGTCTGGTTTACTCATGTCTTTCAAATAATGATTCAACAACACTTGACTCAAATGCATGCATTGCTGCAAGTAGCTAAAAATCAGTACAAGACTGAGATTATAAATCTAATCATATTAATCTCCTTATATGGATTTATTAAACTACCAAAGGTCTTGATTTCAGTTCATCACCAGCAGCAGCACAATCAAATAATGAAGCAAATTCAGACTGGCTCATGCTGGAATAATCCACATTGACTTAGTATTTTAATTACTCATGTTTCAGCCTGCTACAAGCTACTGTAGCGTTTTCCTTTAAAAGTCAGATTTTTTTTTTCTCCCATCAGTGTCTAAAAAAGTAGCTAAGTATTCCTAGTTGCTTTGGGTTTATATTTCCGTGAAGTCCTCACAAATATGAATAAATGCCCTAACGCCTCACTTAAAACTTCATTCCCCAAATCTGACCCAGAAAAAAACTTAATATGCCAATTTCTATGATTACTTTTTTTAAAATAATTCCCAAGCAGCCTCCTTACTGATCTAATTTATTTAAAGTAAAATTAGCTTTCTCTCCCTGTTCTTCTGGTATTAAAATTAAGCTGTGTCTCAGTGCAGTTTTTGGAGATTTAACTTGATACAGTAAGACTAACTAGCATTTTGATTGCTCTTCTCACACAACTGAATACAAAGCCTTTCAACCACTTCTGCCCACTCCATACTTTTCACCTCAGCACAAGTGCAAAACGCCACATCTGAGGCGATTAAATCACCCTAATGGTATTCAAAAAACTAAATAACACAATATTAGCTTCACTCACACTAGTCATTGCTTTATGCATTGTTAAATAATACCACACAAGCTAAAGAACAGCATAAAATTCATAACTATGGCTCTCTGAAATTATAATCCTGGTGGACCATAACATATATATTGCAGTCCTGAAACCCCACATCTTCAAAGCCAAATCCACACTCCTGATCACTGCAGTTAAGATATGCTGATAGACCTATGGTCTAAAGCCAAAAATAAAGCAGTATAGGAATACCTAATTCTTGCTTAAAGTTTCAGTTTTAAAACCACAGTGATGATCTCCAAAGCTTTACTTTCTACAGCCATTCCACCATAGCCTGGCAGTGAGTCACAAGCGCGGTCACAAGTCACAAATCCCTGTTAGACATAAGTTCCAGGTTTGCAGAACACAAAAGCTATTTTCCAAAGCAGCACAGCATAAGAATAATCTTTACAGCAGCACAGCTCCCTCTCTAGCACAAGGTAAATCCGCAGCAGGAAATGGAATAACAAGGTTATCCAGGAATGTTTTTTTCTAAATGATAATTCTGATTAGTATTTACGGTGATTTGAGGAAAATTTAACAGAGTCTACAATTTAAATAAGACAGAAGTAGCCTTTTCACCTTCCTTCCCTCACTAATTTTCACATTTGCTTTTATTCAGGTAAGTTTGGATTAATTTTTTAATTGTTAAAATACTGAGATTTTGAGTATGTTCACTAAATAAATTCAAAAGGGTGGGTAGAAATACTTGCAAAAATAACTAATCACAAGAACACTGTCACAAAGTACATCATTAACAGAACCTGATTTCCTATGATTTGAACCTTTTTCCCCACCACTCTCTTACTCCAGTTACTGCAAACTTCTCCCACACCCTTCTAATACCCCCTCCTGACACAGGTCAGCAAAACTCTGACACCTGCCCAAACTAGAGGTGTTAACTCAACATTCCCTGAGCAGCAGGCAATACCAATGCATTTTCATGGTATGTCTTTGACACCCCTATCTCCTCCTGATTTGCTTTTAAGACTAGTCTAGAAAAGGTTGGCCCTTGCAAAGCCTGTTAGGTCCCTGGAAGATCTTGAAACTCTCAACTTCTCTGGAATACAACCTGTATTTAGTAGTTACAAAAATAGGTATTTCAGCATTCACTACTATTTTCAGTCTAGGACTGATTTATATGCACATCAAGGGATTTATTAACATGTAAAGCTCATCTTAGCCCCTCAATATGCTAACATGGAGATTAGTTACCTTAGCTGATGCAGTTTAAATCAAATTAAAATAGTACTTTAAGCCTACCACAGCATGAAGAAATGAGACCCCTTATACTTCACAGACTATTTTAGACAAAAGCATAAGCAAGTGTCCTCTTGGCTCTTAAATCCACCAAAGCAAAATGTAATTTCTACGCTGAAGAATAAAAAGAAAAGTTTTGTTCAAAAAAAACCTCATTGTAGAAGAGGACAGCACTCACAGAAAAATCTGTACAGGATAATAGGTGGGACTTTTCACCTATCTCAGAGTAGCATATTACTTAAGCTGCTTATTCTTCAAGCAAAAAAAATCAGGATGGGTACTATATCATGGCAGTTACAAGGACAGTTGCGTTTTTATTATATATTCCCCATGCTCCTAGCAATAAACTACAAAATACCTAGTTCTGTGAAACGTTCTAAATAGCACATTTTTGACTGATTTTATCAATCACACAATACAAACAAAAGTAGGAAAGAGGTCAACCCAAGCATGCAGTTTGAGTTTTAATACTAACTGATGGCCAATATTCTGCTTGCTACCACAGAGCTGCCAAACCTTTGTGGGAGGATTAAGCAAAACAAAAAAACGAAACCAAAAAAAAATTTAAAAATGCACTACAGGGTACTAAAAAACGCCATTTTTTTGTGGTTGTGGAACTGACTTCCCGTTACTATTTGCATTTATGTTCAAATTGTTCATAAGCACACAGATAACTGGCTGCTTTGTCAGCTAAAACTTCAATTTTAACACTGCAAACATCACTTATCATTTACACTGCCCTTTATATGCCAAATTTCATTCATGTTTGACAGAGCAGTCACCTTTTATTGCAGGAGAAATGAAGTAAAATTCAACATGTACCTTGTAAACAAATAATTACTTGGACACAAATGGAAACAGTTTAATTTAATGGGAACTCAATAGATCCTGTAGCATATAACTTGGTTATATTTCAAGACAAGATCTTGGGCCTAGGCTACTTGGATAACTTGCCTATTTTAGTTTGCCTGAGACAACCTAAACATACAGGAGGAAAAGTCAATACAATAGAAACCCTATTTTAGTTTGTGTTCAGGATTTAACTAAATGAGCCCTGTAGGCAAACTGCATTGTATTTATTTTCTTTTTCAAAGTAAAAAAAACAAGTAAGGAAAATAGTTCTGCTACACACAAGGAAATGTTTTTGCATTGCAGCTATGAAAAATAGATCCATGCTTTGCTGAACCCATTTCTCAAAAGCACACAATACTGAATAGGAATGAAAATCCACACAGGGAGCAGATGGACTCAGTTGATTTAGGAGCAAAGATGACTGCCATCCTCCGAAATTTCTCAGACCACCAGCAAAACTTATTATCAACTTTGTGTTTGTTGTAGTTCTGCAAAGTCACTGCAAATCATTTCTCCCTGCCCTTTTATTTCAGGGTCTACAAATACATACTGGTAGCATCTCCTGAGCACAAATCATAAGGTACAGGAAAAAGCAGTGAACTATTTTACACACTTCTAGTGATTTTAAAAAAACAACAGATCAATTGGCTTGGGTGGAGTGTTCAAGCTGTACTGCTTTCAAAGATCTTCTCCTCCCCAGGAGCCACATCTCCCTCAGTGCAGAAGCAGCCTGCAGTCCCTGCTCCCTGGGGCTCTATTACTGCTAGACACAAAACCAGGGACTGCTTTGATGGATCACTGGGAGACATAAACCAAGGGCACACCTACAGAATTTACTCTATCTTCAAGAAGCAGAAGGGAAAATAACAAAGCTATTATTTACGTGGGAACAAACATTAAAAGCATGTGCAATCTTAAAATTTTAAATTGGAAAGCACTGCAAGAAAAAGAAGTTACAATTGCCTTAAACGAAGGGAGTTAAAGCTAGCATTTGCAGCATGTGAGGCAGACAAAAAAACAGACATCCCACAAAGCATCCCACTTTCTGATGTGTCTTAGACAAAAGCACAGGGCTGCCTACAGGGCACCAGTCCTGATAGGGTACTTGCTGAGGCAGGTAGTTCAAGCAGTCCATCTGTTGGCTTTTGCTATGTTTTTGGTCTTTTAACTTATTTGAGGATTGTTTCCAAAGGGAAAAAAGCTCTCCCAGACAGAAATGTGATCAGGGACCTGCTAAGTGATTAACCCAGCTGAAATTAGTAAAAGAACACACAAGAACAAGGCATTCAGGACTCATTCTTCATGGGATTCCTCAGTAGAAAAAAAACCATTCTCATGAAAGACCATTTAAATGTCAGAAAAAAATTCACAACAAGGAAAACATGATGGACACTGAAGTACAAGATATGTTCAGGTTGTGTCCCTGTATAACCAGAAGTTGCCCGAAAAGGCAAAAGAGCAACACGGAGGTAGAAAATCACAGAAAACTGTTAAAGGAGACCCCTTTGGAAAGACTCAGACACAGTAAGCCTGTGGTAACACAGACACCAGAGAATCACAGAAAGCAAAGCACTCAGAACAAGAATGCTAGGAAGGCATGGACACCCACTGTGCAAAGTACACGCCACGCCTGGAAGAAAAACCGTTAAGCAGAAATGACATAACATTGTCTCTGGCTACAATACACCCTGAGAAAAAGGACAGCTAAGAGAATGATAGGTGTTTCTTTGTAGCAGAAGAAATACCACCAGGATTCAAAATTGACACAATCACAGAAAATACAGTCTAATATGTAACACAGGCCACCTCAAATGTAACCAGAATACTTCACCCACAGAAACATGCAACAATGAACGCCAATAAGAGGAAAAAAAGCAAGAAAGTCAACACTGGACTCTGGGTCAGAGTCTAAAAACCTTTAACAGCATTTGCCAACTCATTTTGCCTGCTAAGTGAATTTTAGCATTTACATTCCCTGCTCAGTTATCCCAGATACAATATTGATGTGGCTGTACTGATCCTTGTGCCTAAGACAGCCCATAACCATGAGGCACTTTCTACACAGTCTATGAGAGTAGAGTGCATAAATTATAAATTATTAAACTTAATAAAAACCTTAATAGCTGCAGACTCTACAGCCATAGGTCTTACCACAAAATAAAGTTTTGGAAATATTTTACTTTTATCCCAGTAGTGTTTAAATGTCTACTGTAATACAGTAAGATTAAACTACCTGCACTTACAGAGGCAGTGCATGCACAGAACCACGTTACAGCGACAATACCACCATGCACGATGTAATTACTTATCTTAAAAAGAAAATTGAAAAGAAAATGAACTTAAACCTGTAAAAAAAAAACTTAAACAAGCTAACAAAAAAAAATTCCAATCCTTAAAGGCATGATCCTTAATTGCCTAGACTGCATACACTAGACATAGCAACTTACAGGAACACTACCACTGACTTTAGGAAGCACCACTCACCCACCACCTCTCTAACAAGCAGTCCAGACTGATCTGTGACAGAGTTCACTGAGCACAAAGACTGTCAAATTAAGCATTTTCAACTCCACTTGAAAAACAGCACTTCAAGGGAATGTTTGTGCTGGATCAACCACACCAGAAATAGATCAGGAGAAATTGCATGACATAAGGACTGAGAAGCACAGTCACTGCAAAACCCTAATACGCAGCAGACAGGACAGAGAAAGGCAAAATATAAATCACTCCAAGATAAATTAGTTCCTCCAGCCACTGCCTGATAAAATGATTATAAATCCTAACAAAATAAAGACCAAGTATTAAAGCTATAGCACCACCTCCTCAAAAATACCCAAGGATCACAGCAGGGTCACTGACATGCCCATTACTGACAGGACAAAGTATTAGAAATAAACCTCAAAAAACTAAGGCACCCAGGAAGAAGATAGCCTAACAAGAGAACAGCATACTACATAGATGTTTCAAAAACACATGTGGAGCAGGACAGGCAGGATGGAGCATGCACACAGGAGCTCCAGTAAAACCCCACTAAAGCAGAAATGCCACTGTTATCTCATGCCAGCAATTTCACTCTATGTATTCCCAATGTAATAACCCAAACGGGAGCTTGTACAGTTCCTGAGCAGGAACACCAGCAAAAGCATCTTCAACAAACATGCTTAAAAAGGATATACACATTTAAACAAAAGGACCAGAAACCTCTGATAAGACAAGCCCTGCGTATGTGCTAAGCTGCACTCACAAGCTATTCAGTGACAAGGGTCTTCATTCTTCTCTCAATACAAACCCAGCCTGTGTGCCATGCAGTGGCACCTACACCAAAGATACAATCAGCACATCCATTAACAAGTGTCTCTTTGTAACAGACAATTAAATATTTCATAATGTCATCCACAGCCGTAAGTAAATTTGTATTGATTTTATATTAACTGGTTTTAAATGTTTCATGCTCACACCAGTGAGGATTTGTTTCTCAAGTTAAACTGATACAAGCCAACTGATTCTAACCGGCAGGTTAAAACAAGTTTCATCAATAAATAGTATGATAATAGCTCACCTTTTCAAATGTCTAACAAATACTGCAGACATACAAAAAAGGGAAAACCACATTTCCTCTCTATCTGAGCAAATACACCCAGCTGTCCTCAGCCACCAATCACCCACACCAAGTGCTTTGGCAGAACACCTCCTCTCTACATCAAGAAAATTTTGCATGCAACAAATTGTAATGTTTTTACTTTAATCAAACCTACTCCTTAGTGCCCCATTTTAGATGACAACTTGAATTGCACATCTTGGAAATTTTTTAATTGATATTGCCACCTAGCGGCTTGTTTCAACAATATTAAATAATCATAAAAGCCAGCAGGAGAACATCAGCATCTACAATAAGTTTCCCAAAGCCCATCAGATACGGTTTTTCACCAGTATAGAAAAATCTAATACTGCTTTCTATCCAAAACAAAGGAAATCCTCAAGGATAACTTATAGAATTATGCCTAAAGTAGTACATTTTCCTTAAAATAAAATTATTTCTATGGGCAGAATAAAACAGCATCATAAAATCATTTGGTTTATGTTAGGTAATAATGGAATATTGAAAAACTCTCCAAACACATAATTTTAGAGGAGAAGTACCACTACTAAAATCTATTTATAAAGATTTTTTTGTCCACTTTCTTGAATGCAAAATAGAGAAAAGAAACATATTTCCCATCTCTCTGGTCTTCAGTTTACTGTAGGTTTGCTGTTGTATGTTTCATGTCAAGATGATCTGAGAACCCTAAATACAGAAAATAAAATACAAGTCCTAATATAAGGGAAACCAGCTTTCAAAACACTTCTGCAGGCAAGTGCATCTTAATTAAAGAAAAGCCAGACAAGAACTTCTTGGTATTTTTCCATTGCTATTTCATACAATAATACAATTCTTGAGATAGGAAAAGCCTTTAAGATCATCAGCTCAAACCATTAACCCAGCATCACCATGTTCACCACTAAACCATGTCACTAAGTGCCACATCCACATGCCTTTTGAACACTTCCACAGATGGTGATTCCACCATTCTATTGGGGAGCCCATTCTTTTGGCAACCTGACCATCCCTTCAGTGAAGAAATTTCTTCTAATATCCAATCTAAGTCTCCCCTGTGCAACCTGAGGCCATTTCCTCTGGTCCTGTCACTTGTTCCCTGGGAGAAGAAGCCAACCCCCAGCTGGCTACACTCTCCTGCCAGGCAGTTGTACAGAGTGATAAGCTCTCCCCTGAACCTCCTTTTCTTCAGGCAGAACAGCCCCAGCTCCCTCAGCTGCTCCTTATCAGACCTGTGCTCCAGACCCTTCCCCAGCTCCATTGCCCCTCTCTGGACATGCTGCAGCATCTTAATGTCCTTCTAGTGAGGGGCCCAAAACCAAACACAAGATTCAAAGTGTGCCCTCACCATTGCCCAGTACAGAGAGACAAACACTGCCTATCCTGCTGGCCACACTATTGCTGATACAAGCCAGGATGCTGTTGGCCTTCTTGGCCACCTGGGCACACACTGTCTCATTCTGATCCAAACCAACACACACACAAACAGAGTCCTACAGTTACAGATAGCCCTGCTTTGTTCAGACTACAGCCATCCTCAGTGTCTTGTGGAAACATTGGTGCTTATTACTAGCATTACTAAAAGCGGATTGACAACGCTGTCATTTTCATCCTTCCTGCTTCTATGTCCCTATTTCTAATAGACAAAAAGACTTTCTTTTACCTCACTGCTTAAAACACCCACGTAATTTTCATGTGTCTATCTATCCAAAGTTTTTTTACAGCATGAGGTTCAACAAGGCCAATGCCAGGTCCTACACTTTGGTCATAACAACCCCAGGCAGCGCTACAGGCTCGGGGCAGAATGGCTGCAAAGCTGCCTAGTGGAGAAGGACTGGAGGGTGCTGGTCAGCAGCAGCAGCAGAACGTGAGCCAGCGTGTGCTCAGGTGGCCAAGAAAGCCAATGGTATTATTATAGCACAGCCCATGAATATATATATTTACATACACAGAGAGAGAGACTGCTTATTACTCCACATTTTTTTTCCACATTTTAGATTAAAATGCTACTGATGTCATAATCAGGAGAGAAAAAAGGAAACAATATTTTTTCCTTAACCTTGAGGAGATACATAAACCAGGTCTTTTGCTTATAATATCATCCTCTAAAATACTCAGAAGATCTCTCCATTATTTGCTGCCATGTTTCTGTTCTACTTTAATACACTGAGTATTTCTATAATGAAGGAAGACATTACCTTGAAAACGCATTCAAGCCCTTTCAACTATATTTAGCTAAAATGTTTATTCAATACACAGTGCTACATAACTTTGTCCTCATACCTCAAAGCCCTTAGAGCTTCTTTCATGACTGCAGTACAAAGGTTCTTTTGCAAAAAGAAATAACAGCTTTTAATGAGGTTCTGAATAACTACATGTTAAATATAAATAAAACCAAAAGCTACTCTGGAAACCACCAGTATTTAAAGATAGTACTTCAACAAGATCAAACCTTCACAGATCTTTCCAAAGCTGATTTGCAAATGACAACTTTCCCACTACCCAGATTTTCCCACTAGCTACTACTGCAGTTCCCAGCAAGAAAATAATTTTAAATGTTAATAAAATAGTTTAAGACCATATAGATTTTCTGTTAAAACAAAGCAGATTGTATTGGAATCTTAAAGCTAATCCTTTTACAATTTTTCAAATGTATGGGAAGAATCCCTTTCTCTGATAAAATTTCTGCTTACACTTGCTGCAAACACTTTCTCAGATGTGCTGATTTAAGTACCATCTTTTGAATTCCTACATCATCCATCTTCCTGGAAAAAGGCCCAGAATGCCACTTCACTCAGCCATCACCAGATCAACAGTAAATTTATGCCTCATCACTTCCTAACTGCCTCTTGCCAGCTTTGAAATCACCTGAGCAGCAGCAAGTTCAGAACAGCAATTTTATGTATTCAGCACATTTGCATCCAGGCTATCCGAACAGAAACAGTGATCGCTGCTCACCACAGACCACGCTAAGCAAGACCATGGAGCCAGTAAAAAATGGTGCTGCCAGTGTTTGCAACAAGCCACAGGCTTTGTGTCAATGTGAGCCTTGGGACCTACCACACTCTGTCTGAAGATTTGGCCTGCCTGGAGATTTGTTTTAGCATTGAACAGCAACAGCCCACTGACCAAAGGACTATTACCTACTTTGTTTCAGCTGTTGCTTCACCTGGTACAGTTATGCAGTGTAGCACCCATTGTTATACATATATCTGGAACTAATAAAGCAATGATAATTATTCTGTGTAAATAACTACTTAAGATGCTGGAATAAAATGGAGAATAAAGGGTTCAAGCTATGGAGCCACTGCAGAGGACTACAAAGTGCTAGGATGATAGAGACTTGGGGCTAGAAACACCTCACCGGTGGTCAGCTGCTGGCTGCAGAACTGCAGCCTGGGAGCTGGGCAAAAACACTCACAGAAGGAACAAAGAACAAGCATCAAACTGATGTAAAATACACCATTATACACTAAATCTGGATGACTAGACATGGATTGTAACATGGATTTACAAAGCAGCACAGAAACAACTTGTAGAATCACATAAAAATTATTCAAGTGGATTTTAGAATAAGGAGTAAAAAAAGCTACCAACATCAACTTCATAGGCCTCTCATCAGAGCAGGGGGCTGATTATTGGCTATATCCCTCCCTTCTCCCAAATGAAAGCATGCACCCCAGAAGGGCAGGCATAGCACCAGAGAAAGAGCAGATACTACAGAGTTTGGGTATGTATCATATCGTCTGTAAGCAACTGGAAACAAATACTAATATCACTGTAACTCAACTATCAATAATTATTTGATTGGAGCTTTAAGGCTTTCTAGCAACCCCTCTGAAACCTGGGTGCAACAAAGCAGTAAGGAGAGACTCCAAGATTTGAAAGGACAGATACAGATGGATCCATTAGTAGCTATTTAACCTGCAGAGAAACACTCAGGTCCAAGCTGCATTAATAGAACACCTCAGCAGCTGGTGGGTGTGGATCATGCTACAAGCATGGGAAACAAGCAGCAAAGAACTTCAGGCTGAGAAAGCGTTAACAGCTGGAATAGTCACTGGATTCCCTTCTTCCCAGCCTCCATAAAGAAAAGAATGAATTCAGAATTAATTTATCATCCTCTAAATAAGACATTGTGTTACTAGGAGAGGATATAGCAAGCCATTTTATTTATACACACAAACACACAGACATGCTTTCTTCACCTCACTAAGTCCCCATTTCCAATTTCCACAGACTTATTAGAGCATTTTGGGCGCCTGCTCACATTAACTAGAGCACATGCACATTTTTTCTCCATCAGTGAAACCCTACACTGTAAATCAGTCTTTCCAACTTCTGCTAAAGTAATAGTCGCCTTCCTCTGGTTCTGCCCTGTCTTCTATTTCCTTTCTCCAAACACCCCACCCTATATATTAATGTGTATCTGCTAAGATAAGGCAATGTCGCTATATGCTCACTGACTTTTCATTCTGATATTTTAGGTATATTCTATTAACTAGCAGCAAATCTGAGATTTGCTGCTTTCCACTGCTGTTGATAAAAACCAAAATTACATCCTATGCTGTGAAATGGGCTGAGCATGCTTTTAATTCTTGATTAGGTTTTATTTCCACATGATCTGTAATAATTCAGTTTGAAGAAAACCATATCATCTTTTAAAAAAGGCAGCTTGCTCCTTTTTATTTCACTTGCTTATAACATTGTCATACACTAACAAGAAAACCACAAGAACCAAACCCAAGAAGAAAAGCGGTACTACAAGGCAAAGAAGTCAGAGGGGACCAATTTTTCTACTTTGTTGTTTTCAGCATCTCCTGGAACACTAAGAGATTGCACACTTCATTCCCTGCTATGAAACTATAACACCACTGTAGAGCGCTAAGGGACTTTCTCAACTGAGTTTAAAGGATATTTAAAGACTCCCAAATAAAGTTTCTTATGTAAAGGAAATATTTTATGTACATACACGTATTTAACTATTACTTATTACCTATACCAATGCAAACCAACCATGAAATATCAAGTATAACATATTTTCTCAAAAATAAAACATTGGCAGAGCTGACACAAACTGTGGAGAAAAAAATTGACTAAGGATATGAGCACTGAAAAGCAATAAAATCTTTTCTTAGCTCTGCAGTATTATTTAAAACCAGATCCTTTATTACCAATGTAAATTTCACTGCATCAAAATCGAAATACCACTACAGCACAAAATCTGAGAAAAAGTTTGAAAAGCAGACTCTGAGAATTAAGATTCTTCTTGCTAGATATTTCTGCTTTGCAGCAATCATTGCTAAACCAAACATGCCAGCGTCTGGTGCACCACAGTTCAGAGTTTAACATAGTAATTTAAACCATGCACCATTTCAATTCAACTGAGTACCTCGGGCTGCAAACTGTAATTAGGAAGAAGCTGGCACACATTCAGTTCCATTGCCCTTGCATATTAACATCACTATGTCTTAAAAACACTCTGAATAAACTAACAGGACAAGCATGTTCTCTGCTCTTTGCCCATCAGGTCCTTAAGCTAAGAAACAACTCTCAGAGGTCGCATGGGGTCTGGTTTGCTTTTTTAAGTTTTTATTAATTTTTTTCATTAATTTTGCCGTAATTTAACACATACAGTATAGATTTAAGAGAGACACTGGCAACATATGTATAATGCCCCTTTCTGATTTAAAAACTCAGTCACATTCTTCTACTTTAAATATATGCCCTCCACAAAACTCTCAATAATTGAAGAAATCAGAAAAAGTGATTTTTAGCAATCTATGCATCTCAAAAATCAACTGAAAAGGTAATTATTTGCTGACACTTAACTTTGTGGTGTTAAAACTATCATGAAATTACCTTCTTTTACAGTTTTATAGTTTTATTTTTAAAGTGGCTTTATGACATCTAAAATATTGATTAAGTGTTTTAAAGTGGCAAAGGAGATAGCATAACAATGCAAATATGTCAAATTGTTTGATTCAGATTGCGGTACAATTAGAGGAGTGAATTATTCCTTTTTACGTATATAGGCCCCAAGTTAGTATGTTCCTTTTTCATCATTTGCAAAGGCAGAATATCAGACAAAGCCATTAACAGAGGCTTAGAATTTTAACTATAATATGAATTCCGCTCACTAGACACTGATACATAGTGATCCCATACACTGACGTATAGAAAAACCTATAATGAAAACAGCAAAACTTTCAAAATAAATCTGTGTTTTCACTTCAATATATGTATTCAGCTGTGGCTTACTTTAGTGCTCCTTTTAGTTGCAACTATTAAAAATTCCCTGTTTTCATCGGCATGGCAAGGCACAAATCAAGGATTAAGCCATGGAGCTATTGCAGAGAAGGTACAAGTGGAAGAGAAGGGAGTCTGATCTACTTAAACTTTATCTGGAGTTTTCATAATGCTACAGTTAGGGCAAGATATGGCACCCTGTGAGACACAAGCTACTGAGAGTCACTCTGGAAACATAAAATTAGATCACAATGATCATTTAAAAAGAATAACGTCTTTATTCCCAAGACAAATATTCCCATTACACAAAACTGATTTTCTGGTTTCAGAAATAAACAGTAGAGAATACAAGTATACTGTTTTTCAATAATAAGAACAGGAAAATAATTTTGTTTCCTGCACCATGTTTCTTACACAATATGTCAGAAATTTGCCCAACTTTGTTGCAACATTTTTAGATAAACTAACCAATTCTTAATAATACTTGTTTTAGACAACTGAGGAAAAATAGGTATTGTCTATAGGAATAAATAGTTTCAACCTTGCTTTTAAATGCTGGATTTACTAAACAACTTAGATTAGCAATGAGAATGAAACACTTAAAAGTAACTGATCCATACTAAGATCAAGGCAGTTATGTAACAGGTATCTGGTGATCTAAAATATAGTGGTAAGCTCAGCACAGTTCTTCCTAGCTCTATCTCACATTTTAAGTCCACTTGAGATTCACATGTGTTTTCACAGCCAGCTTCTCCAAGAGCCTTGACTGGCTGGTGTGCCCAAATTATTGCCAACAACAGCATTACTGAGTTAATCACAAAGCTCCCAATTCCCACAACTGCTCATTCCTGATTAAAGAGTGTCTCTATGAAATGCATGGTGTGGAAGCAACTACCAAAAAAATGCTGTGTGTCATCTGCTCAACACTGCTGACACAATCCAGCTTACAATTTGCTATATAGCCAACATTTCTGGGAAACAAAAAATAAACATTAAAATCTCTAATTAACATTAAAAAGAGAGACAATGCTTTCAGAGCATTTGAGTCTAATTTGATTAGATGTCTAGGGACCAGCATCATGGCCTTGGATATTAACACATGCTGAGACACCTTGTTACTAGTACACAAAACAGGTCACCCCAAGCAATAGACTACCTTAAAAAAAAAAAAGTAAAATGCTTTCTCAGATACTATTACCTGTGAAGATGATTTTTATTCTTTTGAGCTAGAACTCATAATAGTATCATGAAACTCCTGGTTGTATTCAGGTTTCCCTGACACTTTACAACATTCACCTGGGAATAGATTCTCACAGACGGGATCTGTCATACTGTGCCTTCTGACACCAGGAAAGGGAAACTTGAAAGAAAGCTTAAGCCTCTGATCTCTTGAAGGCTCCCTCTTTCATAAAAATGCAGAATTGTGACTGCTGCGCTAAAAAGAAAAATCATTTAATGACCCATACAGCCTCACTCTAACCAAATCACCCGCGTTCGTTTTGTACCTCAGAGTTACCCGGCAGCAGTCAAGCAGCATGCTGAGAGCTGTGTATTAGTGAAACTCGATGGCAACGCTTCCCTTTTAATCACTTGCCTTCCAACTCCATCAGTCTGGTGCTCTCGGTTATTCTGCAGAAGGGCTGTAAAGCTACTGGCCATCCCTTACACACCAAGGCCTAGCATGGCCTGTAATCTTGTGATTGACACACATGGCAGGTTGAAATAAGAAGCTTGAAATTCCTCAGGCATCTTAACTCTTACTTCACAGGTGAGTGAACTACTGAGCTATTACATAAGCATGAGAACTCAAACCTTAAAATAAAGCTACTTGTTCACAGCAACCGAGGAAATAATCTGAATTCTTAGATTCACAACTTTAAAGAAAACCCAGGCTCATTTTGGCATCAAACTCAAACCTGCAGATGGCATCAAAGCCTACAGGAAAGCAGGATTTCAAGCATGCCCATTCCTTCAGTATTTTTCACTCCCTGGAAAGCCTCCCCACCCTGTCATCATTACCTTACTGTTCTTGGGCATGAAAGCTCTTCTCAAACACACCTCCACTGATTCGCCGTACACTCGGATTTAGTAGCTAACTCCAGTTTCAGGGCTCCTTCCCGAGCCAGGCACAGAAGTGCCACACATTACATCACCCTGTTTGGATCTAGGCTCGCATAATCCTGTCAGGCTTGTGCATGCTGCCAGATGCTGCAAGTGATCCACAGAGGTGGCCTTGAAAACCTAAGGGCTGCCACACTAATTTAGGTCAAACACATACCTAGGCCAGTACTATACCACTGGGTGCCAGAAACACATGCTTAGAGACGAGTATACAAGTGCATCACTCTGTATTAGGAGCAATTTACTTGACAGGGCTTCAAAAACTACTTATGGTTCTACTTATCAGTCTTGTCCTTCTTAAACCCACCTGTAACTTGGACTCTACAACATATTGCAAAGCCAATTTTGTCTTTTGTACTGTATGAAAAGAAGTTGGGTTGGCTTTTTTTTCCCACATTCTTTGGATACCACTGTTTTATAATGAATAAAGGCAACTTATTTCTTCCCTTTCTATACCTGTAACGATTTTTCAGGCATATCAAAATGCTCTGTAACCACCTTTACATGTCTGAAAAGCATTAGTGATAGATTAAACTGCCCAATATCCTCAATCACCTTTACTACCTCCTTTGGGCAGTTTTTAGCTCTACATTATCTTTTTTGAAACACTTAGATGTGAACTATGTAACAACCATAAATGTAAACCACAATTTATGGAGAAGCCCAATTTATTTTAAAACATCAGCTTGCAAACATTAAAATAGCCAATTTTTTTTAAAAGTTGGCTTTATTTGTTACATTTTTAGTCAAGTACCTTACTTGACTAAAGTCTCGGCTGTACTTAACTGGCATTCTTTTAATCACTTTCTACTTCGATTTTAATAACTTATGCTTTCTTTTCCTAGGATTCAGTGTCCTATAGTTTTATTTCTACAGGGCACATGATCTCAAATTCCAAAGGTGCTAAGTGACCCCTCTGGCAGGAGAAAGGAATAAAACTAGCTGCCTCAATGCACACAGAGTGGGCCCAGCCTGTGTAACTGCCCACCTGGCAGCAGGATGAATCCAAACCAAAGAAAGGAATAAGGAATTGTTTCTTTCCTAAACATTCGAGAAGAGGGAGTCATCCCTCTCTCTATTGACTGTACCCCCAATCATGCATTTGCTCACCTTACAGCAACCTTTCAGAGAACAAGCAGTTCCATGACCCCCATCTCCAGGCTCCAAGCAGCTAGCTAAGAACCTCTTCTAGAATGATTTTCCACAAACATCTATGTCCCAGTCTGTGATGAAGGAATAAAATAGAGGTGGGCAACAACAGAAGCGTAAAAAGCAGGAGACAAACACAATTATTATACAGGGAAATTACCAAGGTGAAACATGAGACTAGGAAGAGCAGAGCAGTGCAAAGGGAAAAAATATGTCCCAAGAGAGCTTTCTTTAGAAACATGAATAGAAAACCAATACAATTTTAATACAGTTTGAATAGTAGCAAACAACTGATTTAAACATCAGAATTGAAGGTACAGATAGATACTGTAGCTAGACAGCTCTGACCTTTATCACTGCACCAAGAACAATAGAGATACATATTTTTTTCCTCAGGGATAGGAAAATATAATTGACCTCTAACTACGGAATACTCCCCTCCGTTTTAGAAAACTGCAAACTAAGCATTGACAATAGCTCAAGGCAACTGAAGCCCTTGATTCTTTTAATCTCCTACATACAAATTATCGGCTTTTAATTGACGAACTTCTGTTGAGGAAAAACAGTGAGGCACCAATACTGTCAAGAAGCATTATTTCACCAGGGTCTATTCAGTGGTTTGCCTTTAACCAAGAAGCTCAAGATAAGATTCCTTTAGCATTAACACTCAAAGAGACTTCCTCAGCAGAACATTACTTCATTGTGGTGGACATCAATATAAAAGTCAAAGGTCTGCCACCTGCTTTGCTGGACAAAAGCAAATATGTGTTATTCAGACATACACACTATTTTAATCATAGGATTGCCCAGTGTTTAGCCTAAATAAAAACAGGACACATGAAATGCAAAATAAGTTAGTACCTTTACAGAGGTTCACTTTGAAACTTAGACCATCTTTCTTAGCCAAAAAGCTTGCTCAGAATATCTTCTTTTAATTACAAAAGCTCCTTCTATAGTTATCTTAGGGTCAGATGCAGACCACTACAATTCTGTTCTATAATATGTGCTTTATTACATTATGCTTATTTTTCCAGCCACTTCTCCATATCCCTTCTGCACATTATCAGAGATCCATCCAAACACAATAGTTTCCAAAAGTAGGGTTCATCCTAAAAGATGTATTACTAGGGTAGAAAGTGGACACAAGAAGACAGCTACCAAAGCTCGGCCAACTTCAAACAGGACCAAGCCTCTTATATTTACCATTTGCTGTAACTGTTTACAGATTAAAAGTGAAAAATGAGAAAACAAGGATAAGGGTTGTAGAGAAGGGGGGAAAAAAAAGGTCTTGCTAGGAAAACCAGGAAGCGAGGGTTATCACTTCAAATATATGAAGGATGAGATACACAGTACTTTAAAGATACAAATACAAGGAACTGTAATGACAATGAACTGATACAAATACAAGGAACTGTAAGATACAAATACAAGGAACAGGCAAAGAGACAATTTTTTGTTTCTTCAAATATTAATAAAATATTTTTAAAAATTTTTAACAGCCTAATAAAAGAGTGCCCATTCCCAAAGTCCCCATAGGCAATTAGAACAGAATTAGTTATTGATTATTAAGATATAGGCTAGATTGCAAAGATGAGAGTCTGGCAGAACCACACAAAAGCAATTACTACTAAAAAGGAAGGGATCAATTATGAATACAACTGCTATAGAGTTTCATTTTTATCAGTCCCTTTCTTTTGTAGAGAACTGAGGTCACCTCACCTGCTTTCATTAGATACTGGCATAACTTTGGGTTCTATCCTTCTGAATCTTTCCTTATCTTCCTCTTTTAAAGCTTTTAAAAGTTTAACATTAGCTTCTCTGTCATTCTTCAATAAATCACCCTAAGAAGAAGAAAAAACCAACCAACAACTTCACAAATGTTACACTTTAGGGGCAGATAGATACAAAACCATCGCAGACTTTGAGAGTTTGTGATCATTCTCATGTAGAAGGGCCAAGAGCTACATCCATAGCCTTTGGTCAGTGCACAAAATACATTCAGTCAATACTCATGGGAAAAGGAACTACCGAACAGATGCTGCCTCTAAGAAAAAGAAATTTACTGAAAGAGGCTGAAAAACACTGTGGTAGAGAAACACTAACAAACAAAAGCAGTGAATGATTTTTACACATGTCAGATTCCATAGTAAGGTCATGTATCCTAAACCTTGATAGCTGCACAATACCTGTGGGCTCAAGAAAGCAGACATCTGGAAGTGCACAGTACAGAAATATGGCACTTCCCACGTTAGCCAACAGATATGCTACACCACTCCAAAGTAGTATCACATGGTCTGTATCACATGTTCTAAAGTACTGCTTAAAAACAAAACCAAAGTCAATCTTGGTATCTGGATTTATACATTTGTATCAAAATATTCAGCACACATAATCCTCTCTCCATTGGTTCACACACCATCATCTGAATGTTTTTTACTTATAAAATGCTTTCTTTTAACTTTGGATTAAAAAGTACAGTTGACAAGCTAAAGAGGACTACTCTAACTGGGTATTTACTTGGTTTCTGTCATAGTCACTTAGAAATCAAGTCAAGCAAAAAAGGAAAATATCCAAGGTAGAAGTTTGCCCCAATTGAAGCCAGCACTAGTCTGAACACAAAGAGCCTACCATTCTGCTGAATGCAAAAGGTAGACATACCTGAGGCCATCTGTTAGCACAAAGGGAAGGACAGTAAACAGGCTTGTCTGTCTGTAAGCAAGTTTATCTCTGAACACTCAGGCATCTGTCAAAATCACTCAGATATCACAGACCTCTCTCAATGCAGACCTCCTCTTTAAGGAGAAATAAATCACAGAGGACCCAAATTAATAATTTTGATTAATCTTTTGTCCAACTGAAAAAACCCGTAAGTAGTTTGCACCCACTGCATGCAAGTCCATCTATTACAACCAAAATCAACTGCTAACTTAATACAGTGAGATATTCTGTTTCAGTACCCTGGATGTTTGATTTCAAAGTAAGGCCGTACCAAGTAAATTTTATTATTACATGCAACTATAGAAACAGTCTTGATTCAAGACAAAGTGCTTTCTCTTCAGCATATGAGACACTTAGCTTCTATTTTCTTTTTTGTCTCCACGCTATTGCAAAAAAAATACAGATTTACCTCCACCAGTTCTCATCACTGACTTAGGAGGTCAACACTGAGCAGCTACAGGACCTATCTCACCACCTTCTTTGGCAATTAAGGTCATAACAGACAAAAAGCTATTCAGAGGACTGCAATTTTTTCTTCTTGGGTCATCATCTTAATACTGTTCAAACAAAAGCCTGCAAGTAAGCTACAATATGATATAACTCTCCTAGCCAAATCTACAAGAGGAATCCTGCAGTTCCCTTTGAAGCACATTGTTACCAGCAACAATGAAAGTTACTCCATAAAGCTATGACCTGGCAGAGAAAAGTTTTCCTAAGAACCACAGTTAAGGAAAAAAAAAAACCTAATTTTGATTCAAAACTGATTTCATGTAGTGAACAAGTTCACTACAGGGAACTTATGGTACAGAATTCCACCCCTTAAATCAATATTTTCATTTGCAGATACTGCGCATTCAATGTGCACCACAGATACCATGCACCTCTAAAACATTAGTATATGCTGTAGCAGTTGAATTGAAAGCAAAGCTAGTAATAGAACAAAAGAAATACTGAAATAATGTCCAATGCTGGCTTTGCTTTGGGGGCCTCAACTATTCAGCCATATGCAAGGAGACTTAAAAACTTGAAAGGAGTTTTGCTTTCATATAGAAACAGAAAACAGGGGAGGTCTCCAGAGAATAAAAGTGGTTTGAAGAGAAAACATACATAGCAGAAGAGAAACTATGGCTCTTGTCAACTACAGCAAAATCACTTTTCATGAGACAACTGATCAGACTGGAGCATTGCAGCTGGAAATGCCGACTCAGTAAGGCAAATGGCCAGCTCCTGACTGTGCACCCCGACTTAACAGTAGCCAGTTTCTTCAGCAAACACAAAGACTACCAGTTCTGTGCTTATTAAGTATCTGAGAAAGCACATTTTTAACCAACTCATTCAGCAAAACATCCCAAAGCAGCCCCACTAAGAATTGTATTAAATGCTCTGTCACCTAAGAATAGAAGTTTATTAACAACCTTCTGGTTAAGACTTAACTGAAAGCTGCAAAAATAACTCTGAACCTAAAGCTACAATGAAATTTAACCTATTTCTGTTTTCAACTGGCAAAAAACAAATTCATGTAACTCTACAAACTGTAGTTCCAAAAGGTTTTTGGAAACAAGGGAATCAATTACTGCATATCTCGCACATAACATTTGTTTCCATTGCAGTAACTCCAAATTCAAACAACTGAAAGCATAATACACCTTTTATACAATGCTGGAGGAAACGGCAGCGGAACAGGATGCAAACAAAAGTTAGCTGTCGAATTCTGATCACTGCTACACCAGCACCTCATCACATGTTATTTTTACCCATCTTAAAGGGGAAAAAAGCTCATTCACTGTAACTAGAAAAAAAAACAACAAAAAAACCCCAAACACTTCATGGTCAGAGATGTATTATTATTCCTTCCAATGTAAATCATAAAGAAAAAGACCTTGCCCCTTAAATAATTTGCCATAGCACATAGTAACATCTCTGCCCAGCACATATCTATCCATCCATCCACCACACACTGCTTCCCAGTTTTAGGACTGGCCAACTAGGAGGAGAAGGGAATGAGTGACATCAGGATGTATATTTCCCTGCCAGAACAAAGCAGATCACCAAGTAACAAAAACAAAGACAAGAGCCTATTGGCAACTTAATGAGTCACCAATAAAGTCCCACTGAACAAAACACAAGTGAAAGTTAGTGACAGAAGCACGTAATCCTTCAAGGAGAAAAAATTAGACAGTCCAAAGCCAAATTATCCTGGGAAAGAGTAAAGTGTGAACACTATAGACATGGAAGAATGTTCCTATGTGGTTCGGTGAAAACATGAGAATGAGAAAAGATCAACTGGACAGTGACAAGAACAGGAAGGGCTAGCAGAAGACAAGGAGGGGACAACAGAGAGCGAGTTCTGTCCTTATCTGTAAGACTAACAGAGACTTAAACCAAAGAGATGCTGGTATCAGCACCGTATGCGATTAGACACATCTGGGAAGGGGAAATAGTCTGATGGATTCGAGGAGGATGAGAAAAGGACTGCCTATGGATGGGACAATGCTGCAGAAAGAAACCTCGGAACAGAAAACACTGGGAAAGGAGACCACGAAGACGGGAGAACTGGAGGGAGAATCAAGGGACACGTGGGCTGGGCAGCTCCCCGACAAACCGGGGGCTCTCAGGGCCGGCGGCCGGAGCGCCCGGCGCGGGTTCCCACGGGGCACGGGCGGCCCTGCCCGAAGGATGCTCAGCCCGGCGCTCTGGCTGGGGACGGTCCCCGAGGGGACCCCGTGGGAGGGCCCGGCCCGGAGCTGTGCCCGGCCGGAGAGCCGCCGTGTGTCCCGCGGGCGGCGGGAGCGGGCAGCCGGAACCAGCCGCAGGGGCGTTACGGGACGCACAGACAGCGGAGGGGTCCCGGGGAGAGGCTCCGTCCCGGCGGGTCGGGGGTCCCCGTACTCACTTTTTGTGGGTTGCCGAGTGCTTGTCCCTCCTGCCGGCCGCCGCGGACTGCTTGGGCCGCCGCCTGCGGGCCTGCAGGGCCAGCACTGCCGGGAGAAGAGAACAGCCGGGAGCCAGCGTGAGCCGCGGCGGCAGCGCAGCCCCCCCGCTCCCGCCCGCCCGGCACAGCACGGTACCTTTGCGCGAGTTCATCGCCCCGCGCCGCGCGCTGCTCGGCGGGCACGCCGCT
>VZRL01004158.1:757436-799852 GCA_013397895.1 Origma solitaria | reverse complement strand
GGGCCGGCGCACCTGAGGCGGGAGCGGCCCCGCGGCCGCCGCCGAGGCGGGACTTTGTCGGGCTGGCAAGCCAAATGGGAATTAATTTAGCCAAGTTTCGGGCCGTGGTCGGAGTAGCGGAGTGAACGGCTCTGTTGCTGTGCCGCGCTGGGAGCTGTGGCGAGGGGCAGAGGAGAGAGGCGTCAGGCTCTCCACGGCAGCAGCTGGGGTGAGATCAGCTTTAGGTTGTCCCGAAACCTGTGTGAGGTGAGATGTCAGAACCAATTAACCTCGTGGCCAAATCCAGGGAAATTAGATTTCCTTAATTCTGATTCTCACTGAGTTGTTTGATTATCATGACGGACAACTCTTGGCCGTTGGTTTTTTCCTGCCCACGGCATCTTGTGGCCCATGGTGCCAGACACTACTCAGATTTGGCACAGTAATGACCCACTGAACACTATCCCTCTTACTTGTGTTGCGCTTAACGCTTGACAGTGTTAGGACTGAAATTTTTTGCCATCTATACCTTAATGCCTGGGGCCAGTTATGATCTGGGTCATATCTAAAGCTCCAGTCTAAGCGTGAGGCTTGTCTGGCTTATCTTCACATGGGACTGGAATTCCAAGGCATAGGAACTGAAAGATAACAAAACAGTCATTAAATTTTGAGGCAGAACCACCTCCTTAAATGGCAACACAAAGAATCCATAAGGATGAAGATCCTAAAAGCAGCTGCAGTCAAGGCATTATGAGAGTGAAGGGAACTAGCAGTAATTGCTGGTCTTAAGTAATTGGATCACTGAGATTTCAACTAGACAGAAAATTGAATCCCTAGGTCTGGTTAGTTCAGCTTAGGAGTGGGAGAGCCGCAGAAAGATAAAGCTAGACAACCCAAAAAAGAGGCACTACACTGTATAATGCTTTTTTTGTCTGACTGGAGAGCCTGGTGAACCGAAAACAATAGGACCATGAAGTTTCTAAACTGCAGTTCTCATGAGGCACCCCAGCTGTGTTTCTAAATCAAAACATTTTCTGTGTCCCATCCTCCATCATAAAAGTACACAGGAAAAAAATTCCAGTATAAACTACTACCAGTAATATGCAATGCTGGCAAATTACATTTCACCCTTACTGTAGTTAGTCTTTTAGTTCAGTGTGATATGTTAGGTAACAGAATGCTTTATTGAAATTTTTAAGGCTTTGTGCTGAGAAAGTTTGGGTGCATGAAAATTAGTAATAGTTGAATGTTAAAAAAGCAGATTGTTAATTTACTCATTGTTTCCAGGGTAATTTTAACTTCACTGGTTAAAAAAAATTGTGGCCCTGCATGAATACTTGTTCCTGTGTAGAGAATGACAGAAACAAGCAGCTGATGATGGAGAAAACAGTAAGACTTTTTTTTTTTTTTTTCAGGGCAGTGCTGCATTGAAGTTATCTTGTAGCTACGGTTCTGAGCAGAAACCATACCATAGTCCTGGTCATCTTTTCAGCTACTTGTGTGCCATTCTATTTACTACAACAGGAGTTATATATATTGAACTGATTGGACAATTGGGTCTTAGATAAGTACAGGGAGCTTTGCTTACATCAACAGGATTATAAATCCACCAGATCTGGAGTCAGGAAGGAATTTCCCTCACGAGCATAATGTCAGCAGCATAATCAGGGCAAGGGAACAATCTGCCAGCACACAGAGAAAGGAATTGTTAGGACCAGGTGGGTGTATACTAGACGCACAATTTCATTTGATTCTAGTGGAAACATATTTTGGGACTATATTCTTCCAGGGTTTTGTTGTTTTCTTCCTCCCCTTCCCAAGAGTCAGTCAGAGGATGACCATGCAGAAGTGCAGAAAAATCACTGAGACTCTCTATGTATGTATAGAGGATTACCATGTGCAATTAACTGACTGGAGAGTAAATTAAGGTCAGTAGAGGCTAAACATATTTCAGCAAATAAAAACAACAACAAACCCCTACCCTATTTCTAGGAATCAAGAGAATAACTCCCTGAAAACACAAATAGAAAATGAAATTTTTAAAAATTACAGGAATAATTTTATTTATGTGGTTGTTAAGAATGAATCTACCCTGTTTATTTGAATCCACTCATTTCAGGGAAATTTTCCATCTTTATTTAAATAAATGTTTTACATGTGTGTGTAGCTTCACTTTTTCAAAAAGAAGTGATGAGCCAAGAGAGAAGACAGATTAAATAGCAAAAGGCAGCATTTGCAAAATCAGTGAACAACATAAAGTTGGACTGAGCCAGAATGTATCTGCCTGTCTCTCTCTGAACACTATATGGGAACAGGTGTCTGTTTTGTTGCAGGGATTACCATAGAACTCATTCACCCTGGGGAAGGGCACTGTGAGGTTCAGGTGATAGGACCTGTGCAGAAAGGAGGGACAACAGACTTAGGTGATCTTTGGTGCAAACATCAGGAGAGAAGAAGTATCAAATATCAAATTATGGAATGGTACTTTTGCCTGTCTATAATAGAGTTTGGAGCAGTCACCTGATACCCACAGATGTTGATTTGTTTTCTTTTGACCTAGTGTTGGAGGTTGAGGGGGTGGGGGGAAGTGGAATTTTTACCATTCTGTTGCCAGGTAACTAACGATCGGTACTTAGCGGGGCATTTACTCTCACAAAGGAGACAAAGACTTTCTGGTTGGGCAGAGACGGGAACAAGAGATTTGGGAACTCGATAAGCTCACTCCTCGCTGGAGTTTGGAGGAGAGAGGAGTGGGAAAGAAGGGCTGTCTGCTTTTTGGCTGCAACTGCAGGAAGAGAAGCCTGGCTCTGCACTAGCTTTTCTCTACCTGGTGAGTGAGTTGCTCGGGGCACGGGACTCCAATCCTCTTTTCCCCTCCGGGAGGGTGCATCTCCCAGCTGCGCTGCAGTGGAACGGGACCCCCGCCTGCTGCTGCCGCCCGGCGCCCTGCCTGCCACCACCCCGCCCTCTGCCTGCCCTAACTGCGGTGTTTCCTGCCGCCTCCTCTGCTGGCCGGCCTGGGTGTGCTGACCCGGCCACTCCATCTCCCGGCTCTGGCTCTCTGCTGCGCCCCGTCCATCTGCGCTCCACGTTTCTCCAGCCCGTCTGCCATCACGCGCGGCACAGATCCAACCTCGTGCCACAGCGCCATCTGCAGCTCCCCGGGAGTCATCGCACCTGCCCTGCTGGGCTGGGAGCCCAACAGCGCCCCTGCTGGCCGTGACCGTGACTGCACCAACCGGGAAAGTGCCTGGTAGCCCAGGGACATTTGCCACTGAGGTTTTTTTTTTTGTTTTGTTTACCTTTTTCACTTTGTTCACTGTTCTTTTTGTTACTGATTGTTTATCTCATTATAGATACTAGTAAAAAACTCTTATTCCTTTTCCCATACCTTTGCCTGAGAGCCCTTGATTCTAAAGTTATAATAATTTGGAGGGAAGGGGGTTCACATTCTCTGTTCTAAGGAAGGTTCCCACCTTCCTTAGCAGACACCTGTCTATCAAACGAAGACACCTAGCTGTGAAATATGCCCCTTACCCAAGAAGATATTAATTTTCCCTTTTTTACAGAATAAGTAGTTTCCTAGCAGCAGTCCTGCAAACATGATAGTATCATCCTTCTGAGAATAATTGGAAGTTTTTCTTCAGCAGAGGGATGTTAGAAAATTTTGTCCTGATTTCTGTACCAGTTCCTTTCAGCACTGCTTTTCCCACTGTGTAGTAGCAAGGGCTCAGATCCTTATTTCTGCACTTCTCAGAAATCAGGATATGAGCCAACTTGACGCTGCTCTTGCACAGAATGGAGCAAACATGAAATAACACATAAGGCAGATGAAGAAAAAAAACCAACAAAACGGTAAGTGTTGGAAAAAGGAAAAAGAAAAATGTAATGAAAGGAAATTTCCAATTACAGGCAAGCTCTCATTAATATGCAAGTCCAGCCTTCTCATCCTCTCGCCTTTCATTGTTGTCTCTTGATCCTTCAGTTCCCACCCCCATTCTGAATTTCTTTAAGCATGACACACCCAAGTAGGCATACAAACAATGAGTCTGTCCCTCTCTTGCTCACTTGAAGAATTTTCTGTCTACCAAAGTGGCTTTTTCCTCCTCTAGTATGTAAACAAAGCAAAGAGGACAATTCTCAGCTTGGTTTTGAGCAACACAGAACAAACTTACAGATAGGAAGGATTAAGCAACAGTAGCTAACAAGCCCAGTTTCTTGTAAGGTCAAGACTATTGACTCATCAGTGCCTAAGTATAACCAGTTAACATTAATAGGAGCATTGCACAAGTTAAACAAGAAAAGTAGGCTTGTTATCTCAGTAGTGTAACAAGAAAAAATAGCAGGAAGCATGAGCTGGGATTTCCAAAAAAAGCAGGAGGTCAGAAATTCCTCAGTTTAGATTCCTGGCTCATTCACTGATTCATTGTGCCCTTCCTAAAGCAAATTACATGACTCACCTGAGTCCTTTTCTTCATCTATAAAATGGTACAGTGCATGCCAGCTACACAGGGTTGACATTGGTAGAGAACTCTTGTTTATCGAGTTAATTTGGATTACTAATAAAAGAAGAAAGACATAAAGGACAAAGCAGACCGGTTTAACACCAATTTGACATGAAATTAAAGACTAACCTATGCCCAGAAATAGCTGCATCAACCCAGATATGTATTGAATGTTGTCTAAAATAGGGCATGAACTGGCATGACTTAACTCAGACCT
Source organism: Origma solitaria (assembly GCA_013397895.1). Classification (NCBI taxonomy): domain Eukaryota; kingdom Metazoa; phylum Chordata; class Aves; order Passeriformes; family Acanthizidae; genus Origma; species Origma solitaria. Next base: position 795,151 of record VZRL01004158.1, on the reverse strand, counting down.
GAAATAAAATTAAAACTGACTCTGGCAATATTTTTATGAAAATACTTCTTCTAGTGTTGAAGCACTCAGGTTCTCAGAATGACTCATTCTAGCTCCCCCATTACTTCCAGCAGGCTCCCAAACACCCCTTCAATTAAACTCCCTCCAGTTTCCTGGGTCCTTGTCTTAAATTTCTTCATTAGACTGCACTCCTGGTTCCCTGCTCTTTATCCAGTTTGCCCTTCTCATCTGGACCTGCATCATCTCCTTTTTCAAATATATTGTCTTTTCTAAAAATTCTGTTTAAATTGGATGGTTTCTTCCTTCAGGCTGATTAGATGTCAGCAGGGGAAGAAAGGATCACTGAAAGATTAGCAACTGCTTTCAGTTTTCTGTTCAACCTCAACACCAGCAATTATAGGGAGTTTTTTTAGCAGTGATGCAGTGGTGTTTTGGACTCAGTCCTACTATTTCTTTCTGATTGGCAGCTATGCTGTCTGGTCGTGCATGTGAGAGATTTATCTGCTAAGTAAGCATGGAATATTTTCAAACTTAAGTATTAAACCCTCACATGTCTCCAATGTGTGCGAAACGCTGTTTTACAAAGTCTCATAGTCTGTCCAGATTTAAGCAGATTTTCCTAAGGATTTCAATGGCACATCTTTGATATTAAGGCCTCTTTCTATGAAATCTCAGCCTCCTACTCAAAGGTAGGGATTGCCAACCAGTGAGATGATAATCCATTAAAAATCAGATGCAGGGCTTGCCCTGTTTCCCTTTCTCTTGACTTGGACTACATAAACAATAATCACAATGAAAACAATAATAATGGAAAAACCATAAGCTTAAGCTTAATGTAAGAGGAAGCAATGGACTCATTTTCTCTAGAAGAGTAAAGCTTCTTTCTTCCCTTTAACCTCCCCTGTACTTTTACTTGATACAAGATGTTTTCACAGCCTTCAGAAAAATCAGACACCAGCTGACTAGTAGGATGATGCCATGTTATGTCAGTAGTACCCCAAACGTCCTGTCTTCACACATCCTGCAGTGTGACATTGCTACAACGCCCTCGCCAACACCCTCCTGGGAAATTAACAGCCACTACCCCACTGCAGCTCAGTGAGGACCAGTGTTCCTTGACAAACTTGCAGATTACAATGCATTCTGAAATAAACTTCCCTGAGGGTAATGCCCAGTAAAGAAGCACTGGCCAAACAAACTTGCCTAGGTACAGTTCCAGAGCTTTGTCTTGACAGCAGAGTAAGCTTGTCCTGTTTTGTAGGAAGCAGCCATTTGGTAAAGGATGGTTCAGTTTCACAGGCAACATGCATTAGCAGCTACAGTTATCAGTACACTATTTAAACAGTACACTATTGTTTGCCATTAATGCACAGAACATTGCCTCTTTTACTTAATTAGTTTTGACTACATAATGAATCCAAGGAACCACTGGGCTAGAGGGGCATTTCCAAGAAGTGGCTAAGGATTCTTTTCATATTATCAAAACATCATTCTTTTAAAAGTATTAATTATTTCATTAGTCAGCTTAGGATATTTCATTCCATATGATTAAAGTTTTACAAAGTTAACAGTAACTGGATCTTACAAAGTGAAATGTCAGCCAGCTTCAATAATCATAGGCATTACCAGCCTGGTTCATAACTGGTATGAACTAGCCATTCATTTTCATTCTCTCTGGATAGGTCTATAACATATCTATGCCATGTAAAATAGCAACATGATTTTTTTCAAAAGCAGAAAATCTTACAGCTAATTGTTAAAATAAAAGCAGAAATAGCTTAACTTGTTAGCCAACCTTGTTAGCCTTCACAAAGAACACTCATGAATGAACCTTGTTATTTTCAAAGAACTGAAGAAAGACTGATTATCCACCTCTAGGCATGGGAAATTCCCTGTGCTCCTACTATAAGATGTGTAATATCAAATCACAGTGAAAATATTATAAACAGTCAGCTATGTTCATTCAAAGCAGAGAGAATTAATCTATTGCAATTTGGCCTTGTGCATTGTTTCTTAGAAATTAATTCCGTGGGCTTGATTTTTTGGGTTTGATTTAATCGTGTTTTACGCCCACTTTGCCATTCATTGTAGTAACACAAATGACTGTGGTAGGAAATATTCACATGCTTTTGCCTTCAGAGCTGCAAACTATTATAATAAACATTAAGAATGTAAATATTGTCACCAAAGAGTATGTCTTCATTGCACTGTTTACTGAAGTCAGGCCTTTAGAATCACTACACTGCTAAAATATATTCACACAGTAAGTCTGTCTATTTACAGTAACTTCCAAGTCATCAAGATTTTTATCCATTTTCCAGAACACTCAGTTCTGGAAGCAGAACACTCAGTGCCTTACTAGCTGGGCTGCCCTGGTACAGAGAGGGATAAACCACAAAACTAAAGGATTATGGCTATTTCAGTTCCAGTGAGGAAGAAACCCAGTGTAGGACAATGATTTCTGCTTTGTTCAGATACCTGACTTTAACTTGTTTTGAAAATAAGGGTTTTTCTTCAAATACTGGTTGCAATAGACATATAAGTCTGTTTCCTAAAATCTCCTCCTCTTCTGCATTATTCTTAAAGCAAGCAAAAATCGCAGAAAACCACAGAAAAAGCAGAGTGACAAGAACCGATTGCCAAATGGTGATAGAATGTGCATCTGATTAGTGGATGGTAGGATACATCCAAATCAACATGTTTACCAATATGCTTGGCACCACTTGCATTCAGTGGAGCAATGCACTGGACCATTTATATGGGAACAGAAGCAACAAATGATACTGTGACCTCAATACACTCACAGCATGCCTCTTATCACTGAAAACCCAGGAGAACAGAGTGCCTTTTCTGTCTCTTCCTTTGAACTGTAGTTGAAATCCATGTGGAAATATGATGATATTGATGGGGTTTTGTACATACCAATTTATCTAAGATTGTTCTGGATATAACAAGAATGGTTGGACTTGATGATCTTAAAGGTCTTTTCCAATCTAAACAATTCTAAGAGACTATGATCTTTGTCTGCCCTGATTAAATTTTTGAATAAGGCTCCTTGTCCTTTCTTTTCCCCAAAAAATAATACATATTTCAATATCAAGAATTCTGTTACAAACTAAAATACTGTATGAAAAAGTACTGGGAATTTAGCTGGAAATAAAATAGTATGTAAAAATCTTATTTGCAGTGAAATCAATCTCAATTGTAATGGAAGTCTGCATTGCTGGCATATCATTATCCTTTTCTCTAGAGTCAGCCTGGTCCTCATGTAAAAGAATTACGTATGTCCAGATGGTCTATCATTTCAGGAGTTAATGATTGCCTATTGCTCTTTGAAATCTCGAATTGCCTAGCCAGCTGAAGAACCTGAGTATGTGAAATACATGTACCCTGTATACCATGTACAACCTGTAAAAATGTGGGTGCTACAGCATATTGGAAATCAGGGGAAAGAGCAACTCAAGAAACTGCATTTGCTTTTGTAATAGGTATTATAACTTTCCAGTTGTTCTCTAAACTATGAGCAATTACTTCTTCCCATCTACTTTTTAGTAGAACTCAATATGCACAATAGGCCTGTGTCCAAGGTTTATTTGCATTAAGTCATCCTTGAATCTTAGTTGGTTTTGTTTTGTTGGGGTTTTTTTTAATTGTTGCTGGATAAGGGTCCTTTTCACCAAATGTGGATCTGATTTGGTCCACTGAGAGAAGAAAGAAAAGAAGTGTCACCCTGTAACACTTTGTATCATGCTGAGCCTTAAATTAATATTTTATGTGCTTACTGTGCTTTCATTTCATCTCTTTTTTCTGTTCAGAAACAGTTGTATCCCATGCTGCCAGTGTACAGGGCCTACAGTATTTCATATTAATGCATTCTTACACAGAGATTGTGATGGTTAAAGAGGCCCTTGCTGAGGGACTGGAGCTGTCAGATAAAAGGGATGTTTACCAGTTAAGGTTTCAAACAGCAGTGCCATGAGAATATATTAATCAGTTGGAGATCCCAGACTGGAAGAGGAAAAAACTTTTCCCAGTATCTGGTAGAAGACTATTTTAGCCTAGCAGGCAATTAGCAAACCACTGAATGGAGAGAGACAGTAAGCTGTAGAACAGATACAGGGAGTTCTCTACAATAATTTCACTGACCACTGTGATTTTCCTCATATTTCAGTCATTTGTAAGACTCATGAAGCCAGAACAGGGAAAATACGCAGCTGAACATTAAAAGGATCCTGAATTATAATGGTAAGGCTAGGTAAAAATAAATCTGATTCTTATCTTTTTTGGCTGGAAGGCATCCTGTGAACTAAAAGAGACAAGAGACCAGAAAGAGCAAATACAATATTATTTTTCACTTTAAACAAGTGGGACTTAGCATGGACACTCCCTGGAACAGTGCTTTAATGCTAGTACTTGTGTGACACTCACAGAATTCAGGTGTAGATAAAAAGACAGGCACTTGGTTCTTGCTAAGCATCTAATCCCATCTTGGAGTAAGTTTAATAGTTACCAGTTAAACCATGCCTAGGGAAATTTGTTAATTGCATAGGTAAATTTTCACCAGATGGAATTTATACTGGACTCCATGTGCACATACCCAATAGAATAAGGGTCCCAAGGGGAACAAGGAGACAGAAGTTACAACTCCTGTCCTTAACCAAAGGAGGAGTCATACTATGCTGTCTGCTGTCCCCCATACTAATTAATACTTGCACAAGTTATATTGTGGTGATTCTGTAATTCTATCCATTTTATGCAGTGGCTCTGTCATCAGTTCTGTTTCTGTGTGAGTCTGTCCTTTGGTAATGTCATCGTCTCTGTCCATTTGGTTGTTTTTGAGACCTGCTCCCTATCTTGGTTACCACTTCATTACCTCTGCTGCAGGAACTTCTTACAGTACAGCCCTTTTTGCCCCAATCTAAAATCTGATACAAACTGTTCTGCCTCAAAAGCTGACCAATGTGAATGGACAAGTAGATGTACTTTATTTTATTTTTCTGGCATTGAATGACTGCCTGCTTGATTCTTTCATTATGAGACTTACAAAAACTGTTTATCTGTAAGAGTTTTCCACCCTGAATTATCTTTTCTCCTGTGCTCACCCTAGAGGACCGCTAGAAGTTTGTGCAGGCCTCCAGCTAGCTTATAGCATGTCCAGACACAGTTGTCCCAGAAGTCTCTTTTTGCATTGCTTAAATCAAATAGCTGTACAGAAATGGAGAAAATCATGTGAAAACAGGGACTTAAACTGCTGTATGGTCCCTAATAGAAAATGAGTAAGCAGACAGACAAAAACAGAAGTTGTCTTGAAGTGTGCAAGGCCACAGAATAGTATCACAGTGCACATGCTGCAATGCATGTTCACTCCACTAAATAGGTGGGATGGACACCAAAATACTTTAATTTATCCACTTTGCTAGGCAGATAAGACTAGATTCAGAAGGCTTCAAGAACATTTCCAAATATGAGTTTTTCAGGAAGAGATTGCAATGTATAAAAGTATAAGCCATGCTTCCTCTCCTGACCTATTTCTGGACATCAGTGGCCTTGTGTAACTCTTAACTTTTCCTCTCTCTGAGAAAAAATGGTTCAGAGTTGCATCATAGTAATTTTAGTTTTTTGTTGTCAGGAACAAACATGCCTTCCTGAATTTTTTTAAATACCCACTGCAGACAAAGACCCAGGTGTAACTTGCACTAGCAGGTTTGTGTTAGCTCTAAATGAGCTAGTCTGGCTACTACTGTAGCAGCCTGTTATTGGGGACCTGTGGTTGCTCCGTGCTAAATTAGTGAATTAATGAACTAGTAGCCTAGAAAATTAGCAGGCTACGCTGCTGGATAAATGCAAGTCAACTAGTTAAAATTAGCTCAGAATTGTTAGGACAATCTGTAGTTACTCAGGATCTACAGAGCTGAGAACTGTATTTGTGATCTTGGACCTTAAATTACACTCTGCCATGTAGCAATACATTACAGTTTCATTGGCCAGTAGACCACCGATCTGAAATTCAGGACCCAGAATCCCCAGCTATTTCTCAGCCTTACACTGAAATGAAATCCAGCCAGGCTTGACCTTCTCCACCACCTGGTTTCATGGGCAGAGTAAGAATTGGGCATGAGGCCAGAAAGCAGCTACAGTGTGCTCTGGTATGGTCTCTGATCTGGACTGGAGGAACTAAGGAACAAGGGTTTGGGTATATTGTGCAGCACAACACTTTGCAGTTTAGACTTGACTTGAGAAAGTTTAGACTGTTTTAGATTAATAATGTGTTTGTTGAATACTGTGTGTATAAAACCTTTTTTTTCCTAAATTTAATCACTGCTTAATCATGCTTCCCCAGCAGACAGTTAAAGAACATAAACACTTCAGATTCTTTCCCTGTTTTCTCTTAAAGTAGTGTACCATTAATTTCCTGTTTCTTAAGTTACTTTGGGAGGGTTTGTAGGCTTGACCTCTGGATAATCATTTCTCTTTGTATATAGCAACAATTCACCCCATATATTTAAGCACTTAGACTTTAAACATCTGTATCTTTACTCCACTTATCTTTTAAGGAAGGTTTCATTTAATTAATGAGGTCATGGTACCCCAACTCCCAACTTCTGTTTGCAATGTCCAAAAGCAAAAAAGCTATCTGAAAAGTATCATGTTTGTTGTCATGATGCATTTATGTTTGTTTCCTAAGCGATACAACAAAGACATCCATTAATGAAGAGCAGACACTCCGTTAACCACAGACACAGTTTTTTAATCAAGTAGCATTTGATTAAATTGGAAAATCATCCTTTTGTAGGACCAAGAGTGTGGAACCTAAACTGAGATTTATGTCAAATTGCTGTCCTTTGAATAACTACTACAGCTCACAAGACAGTAATTTAAAAATGGCAAGAAACATTAGCACCAGAACATTTGAAAAGCCAGAAATTTTACATTAAGTTTTTAGAGTTTTAATGCTAAATAACTTATCCATCTCATAACTCAATTGACCTCTTTCTTAATTTCTTTTTCTGAAGTGGAATATTATTTGTTTCTTCTGAGTGCAAGCAATCCCATACACTAAGCTAATTAAAATATCTACATGAAGCATCCATAAAGCTACTTGTTTTCTTACTCCTGTTTTAATTTTTAGTAGTATTTCTATTAGTATTTTCTTAGCATATTTTCCAAGGAAACAAGATTTGTATGAAGGGTTGGTCTCCATCTGATATATTTTTAATTAGTTGTTTAATTTCAATTGAAGCTGGCAGTGGGTTAGTCTGCCAGTTATTAAGTCCCAAAGTTACTGTGAGGACACTAGGGATGGCCACTACTAATGTGTCTCTTGACAGCGAGTGGAGGAGAACTGAGGAGCTTTCTACTCAGTTTGGCAGGATTTGAATGAGTCAACCCATTCTCCTACTGTGGTCCAGGCAACAAGCTGGAAAAGGGCAAGCAGAGAGTGTACAAATGATGTACAAATGACTAGAATGATGTACAAATTACTAGAATTACAAGCTGGGGGGAAGGCATCTGAGATTTAGAGGGGAGCTGAGGGTATTGGAAGGAAGTACAGGAAGCAAAGAGAAAGACTGGGAGAACATTTTGATGGCATCATGGTGGGAAGATGTAGGGAACAGAGAATACAAATTTATCAAAGAACAACCTACATTGGTTTTACTACTCATGAAACACAGTAGTGGTTTCATAGTTCAGCATTTTCTTATTTTTAATGGAACCTATCTGCATATGAATTGTTTTCAGGTAATGAATATATTGTGATTTATATGTAAGAGAGGTTTTAAAAGGGACATTGAACCTTATGCCTTCATTCTGATTGAGAGATGTAAGAAGAATTGCAAAGTTATGATTTTAAGGCAATACCTTCTCATTTGCACCAAGTTCAAATCTTCTCATTTACTCTTTCATGGACCAGCTGAACTGCATTCCTCACAATGTCTAAAGTCTGTTCACATTTTTAGCGGTGTGCACAAATATATCTGAAGTCAAATAAATAAAAGTCATTTGTGGGTATTCTTAGCTCAGAATGTATACCTGTCTCTATGTCAGTTATGTGAACCATCTAGAATTAAAAGAGAAAATCAGAATTTACCATCCTGTTCTTTAAAGCAAATCACAGATTTGTCAGTGTGAGCTGCAGCTTTGCTTAAGGCAAATTGTTTCAGCAGCAGCCATGCAGTGACTCAAGCTGCCTGCTTGTTGAGTGTGTGTTTATATGGCAAGTCTTGCTGAGAAAAACTGAGCATGCCTTTATCAACATGCTGTCATTGAGCATGGGGGTATTCAAGTTACTTGTCCTTGTAATTTTTGCAGTTTTTAAAAAAGTTATGAAAAATCTTTAACCTAAATTCTTTTAACTTGGGTACAGCACTGTGAACTTTTTACCTTGAGCTACCTGGAGCTGATTCAGATTTCCTCAATCTACCTGGGGCAAAACACTTCTAAAAATCTGTCTGCAGTGTGTTGTAGGACATTTTTTCTCAGTATCAGATCAATGACAAATACCATGTGCTGCTAAAGGATGCAGATGCTGTTCATACACTATGTAAATGTATTTTGTAAAAATACACTCATATGGAGGTTTTTTTAAGGGATCTCTTCTGAATGTATCTAAGGAAGTATGTGATTCAACAGCTCTGTAGAGGGACGCTTCAAAATGTGTTAAGAAGCTTTGGTGGTTTATTAGACTGTATGGTTGTCAGCAAGAGAGAAAGCATTGGGAATACAATGTATTTGTCCATGATTATTCACATTGTAACTGCCACTCTATTCTCAACTGTATTTCTGAAATGGGCAAAGTAACACCAAGAAAATGAGTGGAATTATTATTTGTAGAACTGCAGTGACTAACAGTGGCATGAAAACTTAACGGACCCATGACAGGTCCTACACACACTCTGCAGAGGAGTGTGCTGGCCATAGGAAAGTCTCTGTACAGAAATTGCCCGTACAGGGCTGCTGTGTGGTGGTACAGTGCAGCAGTGAGCACAGTGTTTCTGTGGAGGTTGTTTACCTAGTTGGCTATCACGATTTTCAGATGGGACTTTCTTACAGCACTGGAGAGAGTTTTTCACACTTTCTCAGTTTGTAAAAGGCAGTTCCAGACCCTATTGTAAGGAGGCGTGTAGAGCCAAATAGCTGCTGATTAATGCCTTCTGTTCTGTGCCTGGAGAATTTTATGGATTACAGTGAATAAAAAGCTAATTTGTCTCCTAAAGTATATATTGATATAAATGTGATCACTTTCCTGCACTACCTAACTTGGGTTAATGGAGTGTTGCTTCAATGTATTGTGTTTCTGGCATGTTCTGACTGTATCCATAATGTCTTTGTGTGGCCTGAACTTCCTATTCATTACAAATGGGTGAACAGCAGTAAGCAGTTCAACAAACAGATATTTCTTAAGCTGTCAAACTCAAAGCCTGAATAACCTAAAGAGGAGTGCAATCAGACCTGCCAACTGTAAACAATAAACACTGTTCTAAAATGCAGAATGGCTTGCAAATAAAATACAACTGAAAAGTTAGGTTGACCTGCAACTCAGCTGTAGTTTATGAAAACATTAATACACAAAAGAATGAAGGCAACACCAGTGCCTGGTAACAACTGCCTGCTTTTCTGCTTTTTTTCTCTTTTCTTTTTCTGCTGCTTTCATGCACAGTGCAACACACTACAAGCATACAAAAGGAAAGGGCTGCAGGGTTCCCTGAATTGTTCCAGTCAAATCTCTTCATGTTTGACTGCCAACTCCCATGCATAGAGATTAGAGGGAGACTGGAATAGATTTTAAGGTCTTACTAAGAAACTGAAGCAGCAGCAAAGGAAGAAGTAGGTGTTCACTGCTCCATGCAGAAGCCTGAAAATGTACAGGTACTCTCTCTGGGAGTTTGGCCTGTCCTTTTACTCTCCATATGTAAGAAATTATTCTGAAATGTTTGGGTCTGCACACACTTATACCTGAATTTGAAAAGATAATGTCAGTTTCTTAGTTAACTTTTTCTCCAGAATCTCCATTCTTCCAAACTGCTTCAAACTGCTTTATCTGTTCCAGCAGTAGTTCAGAATTACTTTGAACATAATGTTATGTGCTGCACATTTCCATTTGATCTTCTGTAGCAGCATTTACTGAGGCTAGACAGGAAAATACCCAGGCTTTCCAGCCTGGAGCATCAGACTGCAATGATAGTCTGGTCATTTCTTGTGTGTATGTGGTAGAAACAGATACACCCCTGCTTCAACTTCTACAGAATAAAGCCATCAATCCCAACTGTATCATTGCAGAATTTTTACCTGGACCCACACCCACAGGCAGCAGGCAAATGCTGGTCAACAACAGAAAACAATCACAATATATTAGGATATTAATTTAGATATTATTTTAAAGAAAGGTTTTTATTCTTGGAAAAAGCTGTATGACTGGCAGTGAACCAGTTATCAAGGAACAGAAAATAAGGAGCTTATTAGTTGAGGCTGTCTGTCTTTCATAGCAATTCATCAAAAACATGCATGTGTTGGAAGCCCTAGAAAGATGAAAAGGTGTCTTTTCAGTCCTGGAAGAGGAGACTGTCCTTTCAAGGATACAATGGTGCTTTTCAGAAGAGCAGTGACTGTGCAACATGTCCATCAATGGAAGGCTCCTTTCAGAGCAAATCTTGCTCTACCACTTTGGGTAGCTATTCTCTAACATTCCCAATTGACTAAAATCATTGTTGCATAAAATGTCTGCAAATATTACTTCTTTAATACAAGTAAAAATCAGGGGAAAACCCAGATAAATTGCTTAAGCAACCACTTTCTGAATGGTGTCTGTTGAACAAGGCTCCTCCCTCACCACAAGTTAAGAAGAGCAGGAAAGAAAACTCTGGACTTCAGTATTGAGGGCTTTCTTGTCTGACTTACCCCAGCTCAAACTGTGACTGGCCAACGGGACTTCAGCCAAAATCACTTCACCTCTCATTCTCTCTCCCGTTTTTTCCATTCCACTTCAACACACAGTTTCCACAGAAACAGAGTAGCACAAATAGCACAGGTTTTGGGTGCCTTTCTGCAGAAGTAAATGTAACAAAAGCAGTCTGCATATAACAACTCATTTTGGTGAAAAGCTTTATTTGATTCAGAGGTTATCTGGATATTAAAAAGTATATTTAGAATTCTCTGCTTTTTAAACATTGTGTAGTAACTCCATGGATTATCTGACAAACTGGCAGCAGAAATACAAATCAAATATTCTATTTTATCACTTGGTTTAGGGCTCTTTCAGATTTCTTTCCTTCCAACTATTCATCAGCAACATTGGCAAGTGTCTAACAGAAGAAACAGAATCAGGCAAACCACTGTACCAGCCCACCATACAGCTTCCACTGTGCCCCACAGCCAAGCTTAGTGTTATCCTGAACACTGCACTTACAGCCACAAGATAATTTTGTACACTGAAAAATACAGTGAAGGTGGTTGTTCTCAGAACATGCTCCACGTTCCCGGCTGACCACCTAGCAGGTACCTGAGAGCATTGAGGATTCTGCTCCTCATCCTTGCCTGCATAGGACAGCTCATTTGTATGCTCCTAGTATAGATGCACTAGCCCAGTGAATGCTCAGATAAACAAGCTGCTGTGAAATGACAAACTTAATATTACCTATTTCCTATTTGAAATAATAAATGTTTTCTGTACTGCTTCTAGAGAGTAGCCTAAAGTCAGTGGTGCTCTTTTTGTCGAGCAGCCAGGAAGACCCAGGGATTACTTTTGCCAGTGCTAATCAGTTTGAACAACTCCATATATGAATGATGAATCAACAGTACCTTCAGACAGCAGGAAAGAGATGAGTGATAGAAAGGTGAAGGATTACTTGGATTCTGGATTTTATTGCCCAAGAACTACATGCAGAATTAGGCACGTAAAGAAGGAGTACTACAATGTGGCTATAGTCTAGAAGTTAACCAAACTAAGGTACCAGGGGTTTCTGTATGGATGATAAGGAACGAGATTTTTAAAGTCATTCACAACTTTGAGTAAAAAATACCCCAGGTATTCCCATAATCCATTTGAGTTTCACATTTGTGAATCTTTGATATGAATGCTGTGACTTCTAAACAGTTTTTAGTGGCCAGATCCAGTGGCACTGAGGAAAGCAGGCATTCAACCAGGAGCTTAATCAGATACAAAATTTCACACCAATAACAGTGATCAAAGGCAGCTAAAATAATTCATGGAAAACCCAGTGTGACAGCAGGCAGAGGCAAGGCAGGCAGGCATGTAAAGAGCACTCTCTGCTACCCTGCAGGCCAGCACTCAAGCAGCATGAGCTGACAGGAGAGCTCATTTTCTCCCTCCACCTTTGTAGCCTTGGCTTTTCCTGCCGTGTGTGAGGCAGTAGCTTTGCTGCAGGAGAGGGTCCCGCCTGGCATCACTCCCCACCCTCGCTCTTTTGTGGCCCTTGTGAGCCCTGCAGACAGTTCACACTTCAGCCTCTGTCCTGTCCCAGTTGTTCTCCTCCTCCCCTGCACAAACACACAGAAAGGTCTTTCACCCCTTAAAGGCCTTCTGAGATAATTGTGAATAGGGGCAGAAATACACAATTATTCTCCCAGCTCAGATCCCTATTTCAAATTATACTTGCTCTTTACCATCTTTGCAAAAATTGAACGCCGCCACTCAGATAGTTGATCTGTGGGCAATCACATCCTGTTTTGTCCACACTGCTGCAAAGCTTTATAACATCCCTGAATCAAACGTCTAATGGCGAAATTAAGGTAGAAAAAGAAAATAAACATCACAGTTACCTCCCAGTCCTATGCTTAACATTGATTTCCTACACTCATGTACATTCTTAATTTAAAATCACCCTGTAGAGCACATAAATTTTTTTAGAGATGAACAGACTTGGTCAAAAAAAACCCTCTCTGCCTAAAATTTTCCTTGTCTGTCTAGAGAAGTTGCTTTTCCACCTTTCTTCTATTGCCAACTAATTGACCAAAGGATTTAGAGATGAATGTGAAAAATAGGCTGCTTTTCATTTAAAAAAAAAAAAAGGGTGAAGGGAAAGGGGGAAGAACCAACTTAGAGGCCTGTTAAAGTGCTACAAACTTTGATAATTTGTGTTCTCTAAAACCCCTTTTTTGTCATTATTTTGGAAATCTGTCTGATTCATTTTGCACTGTTTTCAAAATTTCTCAAAGAACCTTCTCACTGAAATTGCCTTGTAAATTAAATTCTGTATTTTCAAAAAAATCCCTTTTTCATAATATTCTGTTTTTAAATTTTGCATGGTAATGAGTTATCACCCTCACTTTTTACTTCATGCAAGACCTCAAAATAAGCATGAAAAATGCAAACAACCTACATATGAAAAATACATTAGGCTTTTAATAGTTATTTCATTTTAGTTCTCTGTGGTGCTATTAGTGACAGGTAAAAATCAGACTAGTTAAGTGCAGCTGGTGCTAAGGGGTATAAAATTAAAACTCATCTGCCTGATTGTCTGTGCCCCTGGGAGGCATAAAACTGAAGGAGAGTGAGAGCAGTTATTGCTGCTCTATTTTATTAGCTTTTTCTACAAACTGGGAACATCTCAACTTTGTACCTTAAAATTTTCGACGAGCATCTTTGGAGGAGACTGACTCAACATGCTTCTCACTTGCGTTCTCTTCCTAGCCAGATTTATGCTCCCATCTGCCGAGATGTGCTATCCTGATTTCCCCTCCTGGGGAGCCTGAGAATAGGAAGGCATTACAAACCTATTACAGGCCATAGCTATGCTTGGTCATATTGTCTTTCCACAAAACAAACCTCCTTTAGGTTACATTAAACAAAGTTTCTATGGGAATGTACTGATACTCACATTGTAATAGAGATTAAAATAATATTTTAATGATACCACCCCATGGATATATTAGATCATTTATAATAGAGGATTTTTTAATTGTTAAACCAACCAGAGGGAAAAAAATCAAGCTCAAATTGCAGCCATATTATTATTTTCTTTTCATATTTTACACTACAGTTCGGTATGTAAAAGGAGCACTTGACTACTGCAAAGAGAAAGGTGATGACTGCAAGCCCTTTGCCAGCTCACGCTTGGAAACTGTGTTAATGGTAGATCATAACAGAAGGTGACTGAGCAAGCCATCTTCAAAGTACTGATGGTCTCTACTTGCTAGAGTAGGTCAGTTTTATCTCAGAAACAGAACTAGCATTTCCCTCCTTCCAGCCCCTTAACCATAGGAAGGGTGGTCTCACAGATTTTGTCTGTAGATTCTCAGACACAGGCAGACAGTTCTTTAATATGTCAGAGAATGCTTACTGGTATCGAAATAGGAGTAATAAACTTTGCTGAATACATCAGAAAACTCGGAAAACACATAGGAATGATCTTATTAAGCTATTTACCTTGTGGTAGCACCTGCAGGTCCTTCAAAATGCTGGTTCTTCAGTGTATGAGGTACTTCATTCCACTCCAGATTCTATCTGAGCTGATGGTAATGGATGATAGATGAACACACAGTCAACAGGGAGAACTAAGTGAAGGATCATTATCATACCAAGCACAATTGTAACACACAGCTACTTAATTACTGGCAAGGATTTTGTAGACAAGGAGGTACTTACTGTAGGAATTTGGAGGAGGAAAAATAAGTATTTTAGGGAAGCTGTCCTGCATAAGATAGAAGAAGCAAGAAGTTACATGACAAAAGTTGGACCAATGCATGGTAGAAGTCTTGCTGAAGGTTTCCCCCAGCCAGCTATTTTCAGCTAGATGTTTTCGCCTGGGAGAGGTGAAGAAATTACTTTCTGATATAGCACAGCCATAGTCATTGGCCAAAATCACAGCAATGTTCAAATGCCACATAGCTCTTTCTGTGTTGCCCTTACCACTCAGACAGCCTGGAGCTGGGTGACAGTCCTAGCACTGACTTCCTCCATGATGCTACAGCCGTCAGAAGTGCCATAATCTGCCTTGTCAATCACTAACGTCCAGTCCTTTGTTGACCTCTCCTCAGAAGTGCACTAAACCTATTCCTATACCCCTAGTGGTATCTAGTGGTTTAATTAAATTCCAAATGTGAAGGGTGGACAGGGGGTAAACTAAAGCTCTGTGGAAAATACAAAGCTTTGATCCCCTAGTGCTGTATAGAATAAATCTCTATGGATCCATTTTGCTCAGAGCTAAGGAGAGCCACATCTCTGCTCCTTCCTTTTTTCCTTGATGGGGTCTTTTACAAGCTACTCCCAGGGCAATGCATGCATACCTGGGATTTTTTAAATCCAGAGCAAAGCACTCCGTTGTGTTGCTTTCTTATTCTACTCCAATGGGGAAGGTAAGTACAAGAGATGAGAAAATAAGTCACCCATATATATATACCAGTTGTAACTCTCATCACATAAGAAGACTGTGACTACAATAGAGCTAGAGACTGAGAAGTATGAGATACTAAATACTGGTATTAATAGCCGGGCAAAGAGGAAGTCTGAGGCAGACTGGGATTAGGACATGACACAAAGGGTCTTAAAAATAAGGACAAATCTACATGTTGAAGTTAATGAAAATACCTTCCATGCACCAGTGCTTAAAATAGAAAAGAGGGTAGAAGATGACATTCTGACGATGTCAGAAAATACTCATAGCACAGATCTGGCCTAGTTTTTAGTTTTAAAAGTGATTTGCATAGGTAGAGCGTAGGTTTTGAAATGGTACTCAAACATTCCCTTGTCCCGGGACTAATGTTCAATTAGCGCAATGTGTTTCAGATGCGGGGGAAGCTCGGGAAGGCCACCATCTCGTGTACAGGATTCCCTGCTTTGGCTATAGCCGCCTTTTGGAAATTAAACTTTTTTTCTGCAGTTGCAGCTCCTCCGTAAATCATCGCCTGCCTCTCCGAGGCGCTCCCCAGGAAGCCCCGGGAGGCGGGCGGTGACGGCAGCGAGGGCAAGAGCAGTCTCTCGCCAGGTACCACCTCCTGCCCGCGGCCCCGCGCCCGTCCGGNATATGACACCAGGGAGGGTAGACCCCCTCTCCCGCCTCGTCTCCCTCACCCCTCCCGCAGCCATCTCTACTCCAAGCAGGCACTGCACTTCCCCGCCTCTTCTTGCTCTAGAGCATTTTTTCTTATTCCTCAAGTACCCGAAGCCAGGAGAAAGCCGGGAGGCCTGCGCGTCCTCCACCATAATTATCCTGCAGGATAGGAGCGGGCAGGGAAGCCGAGGTTCGCCTGTGGGTACCCAAAGGCGGAATACAGGCGCTCCCAACCCCGCGCACAGTGAATTAATTGGCATTTCCCATTTCCCTCATTTACGTGTTTATGCGGCGGTGCGCACCGCTGACAGCGCGCCGGGGCTGCAGGCGGCGGCCCGGCCCGGCCCGGCCCGGCTCGGCCCTCCCCGCCCGCGCCCTCCGCGCTGTCCCCGCTGCACGGGTTGGCCCTGGGGCGCTGCTGCTGCATCATCGCCCTCTCCTCCGGCGCCTTGTAATCCCACGTGCCTCGTCTCATGAGAAACGGGCTCCGTACCCAGCGCTGCCGTGCTCCGGCTCTGTCACTCAGTGCCCTGCAGCCCCCACCGCCCGCCGTGCCTGCTTGACACGTTCCGCGCCAGGAGTAATCGTTCGGCGTTTCTTTTTGCGGAGAATCAAGCCTTTTATTTGTAGTGGTAAACTCAGTCTCTGTTAAAACATTGAAATTGCTGCGGAGTTGATGTTTATGCAGATTCTGGCTTTTATGGAAACACCTGTTAGGAAGAGGGCCGAGACAGTTGAACAGCTGTCAAAAAAATAATAGGCGGCTCTCGCTAGCAATCTGCACAAGTGAGGCAGTGTGTGCCCCCTCGCTTCAACGTGCTCCTTCAAGCAATTATCCTGCAGAAATCATCCCAGATGATGGCTGCCATTGGGCACAGGATAGTACTTTGTAGTATGTGAGTCACTCTTCTGCTGTGAGAATGGTCTGTGTGTGACAGCTTTGGAGTGTTTGTGCCCAACATCGAATTCTTCTAACAGTTTGTATAATTCAATAACTAGGTATTACAGTTTTATTTAAGAAGCATGAGATTTCTCTTGTTACCACCTTTGGCAGGTGTCTCAGAGGATTTCACTGTGCTGAGTGCTGTTTTGTTCGCCATGTGAAGATACAAGCTACCTGAAAGCCTTTTCCACTTCAGTGCTCTATAACCCAGTCTCTGTAAATTTTGGTACATGGGAGGAGAATTCTGGAAACAATGGTGAATTGCTTCAGTTGGCTATGATTTTTATTTTTTGTTCCTCTTGAAAGAAGGATTTTATGAACAGACCAAAATTGGTGCTTTCAGCTGGAAGGTACATTGTTTTGTTAATTGTTCTGCTTTCTTCTCTGTGTGTCTTGTCACTCTTCAGGCCATACATACACTTACAAGTCTCTCCCTTTTTCCTTTTTGTTCATTTATTTTTTGTAGCATTCATTTGAGCAAAACATTTCAGGTGTTTCTAAAACAGTTGTTCCTGCCTCTTTACGCTAGGTTTGTGGTCTCTTCCCAGGCCATGAAGTCAGCAGTGGCTAACAGCTAACTGGTAACAATTAGTTACCAACCCAGCACATGCTGATTATCAAGTTAGTAGTGGGACTTCACTTAAAAAGATACCCTTTAAAATTTTATAGATTATGCTATTTAGTGATTGGAGAAATAACACAGGGTGATGTGTGTAGCTCTAAGGTACTTCTCCGTGCCTAGATTAATTTGTCAGTAACAACTGAATCCTATTAATTTAGAAACTTGGGTGTTGTGGACAAAACTGACTTGATATGGGAAATTTAATTTATTACCAGTTAACTTTTAATTACCAGTTGGCTAGGCATACGCAAAGAAGACTGCTACTTAAACTTGGGGAAACCTCCTTCCCTTCTTTCCTTGGCCCCTCAGGTTATGCTCTGTCCCTTGGACAAGGCAGTGGTAGTGCAGGGGGTTGGGGTTGGTACACAGAGGTTTCTTTCTGCTGCTCATTTCTTCTGCTCCCATGTGGTCCTCTCCACGGGCCCCTCAGTGGTGTCCCCGTCCAGTGTGGGCACCTCCACAGGCCACAGTTCCATCAGCGATGTCCCTACTCCAGTGTGGAGAGCCTCCTTCCAGGAGTGCATCTCCAGCTGTGTCCCCAACAGTTGTCCCCATCTCCATGCTTCTCTGTACCTTTTTTAGCACTCTGTCACGTGTCTCCTCCCACGCTTTCTTTTGCATTTGCTGTCACTGGCAGCTTCTCCCTGTTTCAAACAAACTGGAGCAGAGGCACCATGTGCTCATTGATGAGTTGGAGGATGGCAGGCAGTGGGTTTATGGAGGCAGCTGGAACTGGCCATAGCCCACACAGGGCACTTTAGGGCTTCCTCGCATGCAGCCCCTGCTACAAAAACCTGCACTTTATCCCCAGTGCACTCATGTGCCAGTTGGGTGATGCTGGAAGAAAGGTCCTGTCCATGCCTAATTACAGAAACTCCAGTTTCCTTTTATAAACATAGGAAGAAAACCAAAGTTCTCTCCTGTAGCTTGCTAAATAGCAGTAAAGTGTTGTGTCACTAGGATGTTCAAACTTTTGCAATTGTATTTACTAATGTGTCCATCTGAGGAGTTGTGTCTGCTCCTGTGCAACTGTTGATACCTGGGTCAGGGGCAGCCTCTTTCTTTAATGATTGTATTGTATGTGTTTTTATAATCTTTTCTTTTTTGTCACAAAACTTTCTCAAAGAGTTAGCTTTCTTTTTTTTTTTCAGATCTGAAGGCAGTGGTTCTGCTGACACAAAGGTGGCAGCTCTGAGCCCTATTTTACCAGCGTGAGTAGTGATGTTCCTCTCAGAACATTCTCATTTCATTTCCCAGTTGTTTTGTTTGTCCCACTGATTCAATGATTTTAGTCTCTCATCCCTCTAATCTTTTGGGCTGAATTGCTGCCACCTTGAGACCTGTGTGGCGTTGTGTATGTTGGAAGGACATAGAAAAGGAAGACATTAGATTTCAGGTTTGGGGGAACTAAGCCATTCTCTCTCAGTCTTTGCAAGACAATCTTGATAGAAAAGGGAATAATTGAGAGTAGTCATGTTTAAGCGAAAGCTTGGAAACAAAAAGTTTCTTAGGCACTAAATTGCTGTTGAGAGCGGAGCCTTTGTGTGCACAGGCCTGGAGGCGGCTGTGGTAAGGGTGGGCAAGAGTGATGATGGTGGTAGGTGATTTAGTGTAGTACTGAATCCAGCTCTGCTGTAGCCCAGCATGCACGGTGCCCTGGGTGGGTATTAGATCCTCATAATACCTTCCTTCTCTCTTCCCAAGTACATATTGTTTTTAGCTATTCAAAATGTGTAATTGATGTTTAACTTAAATGCAGAAAGTTAAATAGTTTTCCTGAAAAATTGCAGGGGGCAGAGTCCTTGGAGTGAGGTGACTATGTATTGATATTGCTCTTAGCAGACAGAAAATAAGCCTTTCTTCTTCTTTCTCAGGGCTTTCTATCCTACTCTGTGCCTTAAACATGGAAACTGTAGAAATGAATAGTGTATCCTTGAAACGTCCTCGCTCTGAGGATGATGTCGCCAATGCAGATGAAATTAAAAGACAGAAGATTTTGGAGAAGTCTAAGACAGGGAATGACTCTGGGCAGAGTATTGAGACTGTAACAGAACAACCTGAGGACACAAAAAATGAAATAATCCCCAATGAGGAAAGTGAGGAGCAGGAGGAAGAGGAACTAGAGGACAGTGATGAAGATGGAGATCCAGAGAGCTTTGCAGACATGATGAAGCATGGACTGACAGAAAGTGATGTTGGCATAACTAAATTTGTTAGCTCTCATAAAGGGTTTTCTGGAATCTTAAAAGAGAGGTAATGCTTTGTCTTGTTACATGTGTTAATTCCTTGTGTAATACAGCTGTAGTTCTCCATTTTCGTTTTTGGCCTCGCAGGATATAACTGTGTGGCTACTAGAAAGGTTCATTATGTTTTTTACTGCTGAGACTGAAAGGTTTAATTTGGGATTTTTCTAGATTGTTGGTTGTTTGGGTTTTGGGTTTTGGATTTTGTTTTTGGTTGGTGTTTTTTTGTTTGTGTTTGGTTTTGGTTTTGTTTTTTAATTTATTTTCCTGTCACATGGAGCTCTGAAGAAGGAAACTGTGTATGAGTAGAGATACATGATTACACTGACCTTTGCTGTTTCCTTTGCTCTCTGGCAGCAGTACACATAAAACCTTATGCAGTACCCCTCCCTTTTGTACCTCTCCTCAGTGCTCATACAAGACACACTGGAGAACGGCATCAAAAGCATCCTTCTTTGGTTCTTTGCTTTGCTGTGACTTTTTGGTGCTAATGTCTGTAAAAAAGTATATTGTTAGATGGTCTGTTAGGCTTTAAATAATTGTCTGATTGGTCGTAATGTCATTTACAAAACATAGAAGGGAGTTTTAAAATCCTGGATATGGAACTTACTATATATTTAATAAGATGTTTGGGCTTTAGTAGCTTTTTTTAATGAAACTTCTAGGTTTTTCTAAAATTCAGTAATATCTTTGAATAAACAATGCAAATAAAAAAGCTCGCTGAAGTGAGAATCATTGTTTCCCTTACTTAGCAAAGCAGTTAAGGTTGTTTTGTTTACACACTGAGAAGTCCCTCGTTTTAAATACTGGCTTCATATATAGATAACCTTACATAATAAAATGATACATACATATTATATATGTATTTAATCTTTATGTGCTGCATTAAGCAGCTAGTGTAATCCTCTGGGAAGCAGAGTCTGTTCTGAACCTTCTGGGAAATCTGCCAATTTTGGTTGGCCAAAGGTAGCCATGTGGTAGAAAATTCGTGGGTTTGTGGGGTTTTTTTTGGATCCTAGTTTTTAGCACCTATTATTAATTCATTCTTGGCATTTTTATGGTACCATCACTAGGACGTCTAGACAGCTACAGATAATACAAGAGAGGACACATAACACTCCTCAGGAGGGAATTCTGCTAGTATGATGTATGTCTGCACAGAGGGATGGCAAAAGGGTCTTGGGGGAGATAGAGTAGAAGGTTTCCCATAGTGAAGTTTTATTCATCTTTCAACATTAATAGAATAGGAATTGTTGGGTTTTTTTCCCCACTTTGCTGGCAAATGCTACTTAAAAATCATTTAGCAGTTGCTGTGCTCTGTTATAGTTGGGCTGGTTTTATTATTAGACATGAGTGACTAGTTTGAAAATGTCACAGTGGAATTCTTTCTTGCTGTCATAGAGTATGCAGAGTAACTTTATTTGAGTGTTGTTCTCTATAACTGAATATATGAACAAAGCAGAATTTGTCCTGGCTTCTGTAGAGTGGCTAAAATGCACTTTATTTTGAAGGTTTTTTGAAGTGACAGAGTTAATGCAGTAGTTGATGTATTGCACATTGTGGCACTGCAGTAGAGTCTTAATTGCCAGTAATGACTGGGATTGAGGATAAACATTACTGATCTCTTCAAGCTAGTGAGAAAATGACTCAGAATAACTACAGCAGGTGTTTGGTGATCTGCAAAGAAGTCTGCTGTGTTTAGATGTCTGTTCTTGTGGTATCGTTCTGGGGGATGGGAATAGGTACAGCTTTCTCATGGTTAAGTTTGTTTTATGTGAACTGAATAATGTGAATTCAGAATTCTTCAGTGAATTCTGCTAATAAGCAGCTTTTTAGGAAAGGATTTTATGCGATGTGGGATTTTTATTACAAATGTAATGCATGTTTCTTTCTATCAGATACTCGGACTTTGTTGTCCATGAAATAGGCAAAGATGGACGTGTGAGCCATTTAGATGACTTTTCTGTTCCAGTGGATGATGAGGTAAATTTTGAGGTAAAGATTTGGTAAAGGCTATGCTTCTTAATGCTCCTTAAGCAAGAACATTAAAAGACTGGAGGTTGCTCCATGATGGTTATTGGATGTTTGTTTTTTCCCCTCGAATATATATTAGGACCCATCAGAAGAAACATTTACAGTTTTGTCAGATGAAGATAAGCAGCGTTTAGAGGAGCTCCAGCTTTTTAAGAATAAGGAAACTAGTGTTGCCATAGAGGTAAAATAATAAATTATGTGAAGTTTGGGGTGGGGGCAGAGGGAGGATGAGGGAGGGAGGGAGTGGAAGGTACATCCTTTCTACTGCATGTAGGTTGTAAGAGCAATTTGAACGTGATGTGACAGGTAACACCCAACTGTGTCAAGTTTAGGGTTTGATTCTGTAAAGTTTTACAGATGTACTCAAATTCATTCATGTGTGAGTTGTCATTTTGATTTTGGTGGGACTGTACACAGGAACTTAAATAGAGATTTTAATTCCTATGGTGTTAAAAGTATCTTGCAGTGTTTTGGTTTTCTGTCTAGTATTGTTTTAAAGAATAAGATTTACATGAAACATCTATCCTGATGAAACATTACTTTCAAGGTCAGTGTTTAGTGATTTAATAGAAAATAAGATAATTTAATAGAAAAGAAGATAAATGTGGTCTTCTGTAACAAGAAAGATAAGAAGGTACAAAATGAAATAAAAAGCTTGATATTTTAAAACATTCAAATATTCCACATACTCAAAGAATAACTGTTGAGCTAAATTTGGGATGTGGAGATGAGTAGGATTAAACCTTGTAGTTTCAAATAAGCATTCACACATTAAATAATCTTACCTAGCTGATTTTTTTTTCCTTTAAGGCACCCTCCCCTTTTGTATTAATTTATTTGGTTTCTGCATGTATGTATATTAACACAGGTGATTGAAGACACCAAAGAAAAAAGAACCGTCATCCATCAGGCTGTGAAGTCCTTGTTTCCAGGACTGGAGACTAAAACAGAAGATCGAGATGGAAAGAAATACATCATTGCTTATCATGCTGCTGGGAAAAAAGCATTGGCAAGTGAGTTTCAGTATCACAGCAGATGGGTAAAGTAAATGCTAAAATTATCCCCAAAGTAAGAATTGTTAGTAAGTACTTCAAGTGAATGTGCTTCCTAATGTAGTATGGCTTCACTTTTTCCTCCTTGCAGCTGATGCTGTACATCTAACATGATTAGGACCACAAGAAATGTTTTAAATTTCTACGTGTTTTTCTTTCCAAATAATTAATCCAGTACAGCCATTTTAGAAGAGAGAGCATCATCTTCTACTTCAGTGGGAATAGGCGAAACAGAGGCTTTATTTTCAGTATTTTTTGAATTTAGCTTTCATGATCTTAACTGGGTGTGTAAGTGTGCATTGTGGGAGTAAGAGGTTGCAGTTGGAGTGTGTACATTACATTAATAGTTGGTGTAATATTGATTGTCTGGAATATTCAGGACAAAATTCTCAATTACTTGAATAGAGACAAGCATCTATTTGTTTTGTCAGATTTATAGTTTTATATAAACATAGTTTATTTACCATGATCATTACTTCTGCTTCCAAGGCTAATTATATTTGCTGAAAATGATCTTTATTCATTATAGATCACAGTTACTCCTTTGGAATAGTTGAATTAATGAAGGATTTTCAGAAAGGTGGTGTTATCTGCCTTAATCTTGCAAAAAACTGTTTTGGATACTGGGAATAAATTAATGCGTTTTACATCTTTTAATGTTATTACAAATTCTTTGCCACTGTTAAATTTAGAGGATTATCTACATGCAGAATGGTGCACATTTAACAAGATGCTAAGGTTTGGTTTAAAGTGGTTGCATTCCTCTGTCATTTCACCCTACTACAAATGATGGTATATATAAACCTAACCCTTTAATTTTAAAGACCAAGGAGATGGAGGAAGGATAAGGAGATAAAATGATTTAAAATGGGAAATAAAATAATTTCTCCTTTAATTTAGTTGTTTGTTTAAGGCTTGTTATAAGCAAATGTGGGAATGTTGTATTTTTATTGGTCCAATTATAATGTGTTTATGTCTTATTTAATCATGTCTAGAAAACGTGTATGTTTGCATGCTTTATGCATGGAGTATGCATACTTACCAGCACAAAATTCTCCTCAGCCAGTTTTGTTCTTTGTTGGTTTGTAACAGTTTATTCCTCCACCTTTTCCTTCTGCTGCTTCTGTTCTTTAACCATTGTTACAGTCAAGTGGATGTTGTTAAGCTGATTTAAGAGATACTATATAAAAGAATTTAAGTATTTAAAATACACTGAAAAGAATTTAGTGGTGTATTTCTAGGATTGAAACATTGTGAAGCACCGTTTTTTCACGTAGATAAGCATAATCTATTTAAACTTGGATTCCCCGGCTGTGATGCTGCAGGCACCTGTGCATGTTGGTTGGAGATGTGTCAGTTTCTGTGAGTGTGTACAGATGCGTATGGATATAAGATTGAAGTTCTTTTAGTCAGGACTATATTTATCTTTCTTGTTTATATAGGCACAAACTTTTCTTAGTCCTGAATGGGCTTCCCAGGCAAGAAACATTTCAGAAGTGTAGAATATTGGATTGTTAGCTGATATACCTGATTATTTTTGTTGATAACATAAAACATTACCAAACATACTATTTAAAATTTAAAATCAGAAGCTGCTTTGTGTCTATAGTCAGTTTACCCCCCAAATACTTAAAACACTGTCTTACCAAATTGTCAGTAAACTGTTGTTTCATCATTGTCCACAAATTTTGTTGCATCTCCGATTGAAGCTTTCCATATGTTCACTGTTTGCCTCTGCACGATTCCATTGCATAACTGTCCAGATTGCTGTCATCCACCACCTACCTGTTGGATGCTCCCTGAAGCATAAACAATCCCATAACCATAAACCTGCATGTTCACCTCTAAAAACCCTTCGACAGACTAAAAATTAAATGCTACTCTTTTGTACTCTTTATGCTCTGCATTGGGACAGAGGTCAGAACTGCAACAGGTAAGAGATGTTGACATTTCATCCTAACAAAAATGAAATGCCAACCATTATGACCTCATAAATAACAACAGGACTGGCAAAACTAGTAACAATTTCTTAAAAATCCCTACACATAAGTGTTGCTTAAAATGCCCTGGAACAGCCAAGAATTAGGCTTGTTCTACCTCTTTTTCATACTGCAGTATATGCAGTATTTATTTGGTGCAGAAAAAGTCTGCTTGTAATAAGTGATAAGAATTACCAATTTTGACATTACATGTTGATGGCTATGGTAAATTTTCCATGGATTTCAGTTAGGCAAGCCTTTGCCCTTCAGCCTATATTTCAGACACTACTATCTGTCTTTATACAAATTTAAAAGCATATGTCATGCATCCTGCTATTTAAAAAGAGCTTCCACCCCTCGAGTTTCAGCAAACAGTTTGGAAAAAGGGCTAGGAAATACAATCTTATTGTCAAAAATGTAACATGACTCTGAAACACAGCAATAAGGACTGCAAATTGTCCCACTGGTCCATCTATCCAGTTGAATGCTTTGAAGTATTAGGCGAGGAATGGTTGAGTACCAGGACTGTGGCCGCAGCCTCCATTGGATAGGCTCATGGCTGTGATGCCCAAAGCGTGAGGAGCCTACTGGTTTGTATAGTATCTACAGAATCCTTTTAATGTCGGTCACATTAGGGCTCGCTTCCTGAAGTGTGTTGAAATGGCCATGTACAAGATGCATTAGTTAAATGTTAAGAATGGTTCCAGCTGGATAAGATTCTCTGTGTGAATTGAGCTCTAACTCTCTTCCCTTCTAATTGCCAAGGTGCTTGTGGAGGACCTTGCCCTTCCAGCTGAGTGCAGTGTTTCACTGACTTAGTTTAAGAGCAGTGGTGGCTCAGAAGGGGAGACCAGCAGGAGCATGAGGTCTCCAGTTCAGGGCCTATGAAACTGTGGGTGGGGGCTGTGCTTAGAAACTGGTGGTGCAAGGCAAGTGGTGCAGTAATTCTAGGTGACTAAAACCTCTGTTTTGTACTGTAGCTTCCAAAATTCTCTTTGCAGAAGTGTGTGCAGAAGTCTTTGCAGAAGCTGCAGAAGGGCAGCTTCTCAAAAACAACCAAGAATTAAACATACTTACTGTCTGTGTGGGATATCTGGACTTTTTAAAACTAATGTGAAAAAAAAGAGCAGTATTTCCCAAGAACTTCCTTCCTGCATTGGTGTTTGCATATTGAAATAAGGCTGGCTTTTTCAGTTAGCTTTTGCTGTTATGAAAGATGCTTATGCCCTTTTTTTACAAAACCAGGAACGTCTGCTTAATGGCTAGCAAGAGATAAGGGACTTTTTATTTAAAACAAAGCAAATTCTCAGTTTTGTTCTTAAAAAACAAGGAATTGATTAACCTCAGAATTGAAGGAGCCTCACAATTAGTTGCTAAACCTGTGTAGAATCAGACCCCCTTCCCAATAATGCCATTGACAGTGCATTATTGGAAAAGGAAAGTTTTATCTCTGGGGGTTTTTACATGAAAAAAAAAAAAAGGCTTGACAAATCATTGATGGTTTTCTTCCTTCTCCAGAAAATGTCAAATAGTGGCACAGAATTGTAAATCAGTTATTTGTGGGATCTGAAGTTATTTCAATCTCTGGTCTTCTCTAAGCATGGCACAGTATCTGCCATGGATTTTATGTTAGTGTCTCTTTTGTACCAGATTTCTTGTTCCCATTGGATTTAAAAAAAGAATCACCTTAAAGCAATTTTCATTAGTATGATTTTTTTTTTTAGGGTGTTGTAGCAATACGGTTCATTCTTCTGCATGACACACAGAAAAAATCCTACAGAAAGAATATGTCTGTACTAGAAATAATAATGGTAGTCTTCCCACAAACAGGGCTCCAGTGGTCCTCAACTATTAATTATAGAAGGAGCTAGAAGAAATGTAGTGTAGCTTCTGTTGCTGAGAGTCAGTATAATGATAATGTTTTTGAGAAATTTAATCAGGTGATACAGCAATTAAATGACCAGGGTATATTTTCAGATAATTTCCTGACAAAGGAACTGTCACCGTTTCATTCAGAATTTTCTAGGTGACAGAACTGATTAAAGAGAAGTTTACAGTCCAGTGGAAGGGGAGGTCTTTTCCAATGTGCTTTACAGCTTTTGCTGTCAGTAATTAACTCTTCCCTTTTCATTTTTTTTAAAGCAGATGGAAATTAGCAGAGAATGAATCTTGCATATTTAAAATAAATGTAGCTGAAATGCCGAATACATTAAATATTTTAAAAAGTGACGCTTTAACCTTTTTGCTTTTAAAGATCCAAGAAAACACTCTTGGCCAAAATCTAGGGGAAGCTACTGCCATTTTGTACTGTACAAGGAGAACAAGGACACTATGGATGCCATTAATGTCCTATCCAAATTTTTAAGGTAAGGCTGTTGTTTCTGCCATCCTGGCTGGCGTGCAGCCTTCCCCCTCCATGTTTCATACTGCTGTAAATGTTTTGCTTCAGAATTACGTAAGAGCAACACAAGTGATTGCTATTCTCTAATTTGTAGACAGTTTAAAATGAAAAGTTATCTTAGAACATCAAATTTGAAAACTTAGAAGTTTTTTGAGGAGGTGAGAATGGAACAAAATGAGCCTAAGAAATTCGAAGGACTACTCTACTGCTTCAATGGAAAAAGTCCACAATTGACACTGGCTGATCTCAGAAAGGCTTGGCAGCTCATAGCCTCAATGTGCGTAACCTGAATTAAAAGCCATTTTTCCCCTAGTGTGTGAATATATTCAAGTATGTTATGAACCTGTCCGATATTGTTGTGATAATATGCTGATCAGCTCCTAAGCAGTAACAGTTGATCAACTGTTGTTCCATGTATTAATTTCTCCATGGCAACACAGGCTTAGTTCCTTTCACTCCATCAAGTGCAGAAACAAAAAGATTTGCTAAGGCATGACATGAACACAGTGAATTGCAGAGGAAGAGCAATTTTAAAATTGGGTCAGTTCAGTCATCTACTCATAGGCAAACTTCTCCACTTCTCCCCTCCTTTCTCCCTTTGCCCTTCTTGTCCAAAAAAATTGTTACCTAGACTGTAACCAGTGAACTACTTAGTATTTGTATTTGAGAACAGAATGGCAAGAGTATAGTTAGGTGGAAAACTGTGTGTAATGGCAATCCTGCTACCCCCTGGTGCCCTTAACTGGAATAACTGGAAATATTCCCTGTCTAACACAGGTTGTAAAGTACAAAGTGGAAAGGAAAGGAAATTTTCCTCTCAAGGAAATGACTAGATCAAATTTTAAATTAACTTCTCATTCTCTTACATAATGTGCAGGCATCGTATTCAAACAGACATGTTTGAAGTTTAAGGAAAAAGTGGACATGAATTTTTTTTAGTGACGTTGGTGGTAGCTGTGCGTTTGTGCATTGAGTGACTATATATATAGAAGTACTTCAAAGCACATATTTGGAAGGCACCGTTGTATTAAAAGTGGATTTGTCTACATATAATTAAAACAGAGAAGTTTCCTTGTGTTTTATGTACTTATGGATAAGAAAATGTCACACACATGTCAAATTGTAACCCACTTCTGAGGAATCTACGTATACTTTCCTATTTTTAATTTATAAGATTAATAATTCTAGGTAATTATGCTGAAAATTGCTTGATCTATTGCTATTTTAATATATGTAATATCTGTTACTATTGCTTTTAAGAGTGAAGCCAAACATATTTTCCTACATGGGAACTAAAGATAAAAGGGCTATAACAGTTCAAGAGATTGCTGTTCTCAGGTGAGTAAAAGTACAGTCTGGAGTATTTGCACTTCTGCCGTGGTAGCTTGAATATCTCACTAAATACCTAAAAAACTCAGTGACACAAATGGCAGATTCAGGTCCTGACCTTGTAAGGCACAGGTGTTGCTGTGAAGATGCCACAGGCCTTTTGTATTCTGTGGTGATTGTTGATATTTTCAGTCAGTGGTGCTCTGAGTCACAGGCTGGGTACGTGTACTTGGCTGGAGCAGTGGGACAGATTGCCTACGTGCTCTTAGGCTGCTTGGATCTCATGCAGCAGCAGAAAAACAGAATGACATGGTGAAAATTATGTCCAACTTCCTTCCTGGCTTTTGTTTCCCCCTTTCTACAGCTAGAATCCTATTTTCTTTCTCACTGAACTCTCTGAACAGTGCCGGAAAAGGCTAACGCTGCCCTTGCTCATCTGTGAGTAGCCAGAAGGGGCAAAAAATTATGAGGAATTTTTCCTGCCTTAACCTACTCCCTTAAGCCACCTTCTAAGAGAAAATAAAATTTACTTTGTCATATTCTAAGATAATTATATGGTTGCTGGGCACTTTAGATTAGTGTTAGACCCATAACTGAGAATGACAGATGTCTCCCAGTCATATATTACAATATTATTTTAGCTAGCTGGAATATCCTGCCTGCACCACTACATTTTACAACTTTTTGAAAACCACACTCCTTGAGTGAGGAATTCACAGTTTGAAAGCCAGAAGTTTGATCAAATCCTTGTTAAAAGGAGGGCATCCACTATTGAACTGTTCATATATTTCCTCCCGGGGCTCTGTACGTGTATGCATTAGCACATATAAAAGGAAATACTGGTTTGTGAATTGTGAGAAGGCCCAGGTTCTTGTTGCTGCAAGGCAGCTTTGCAAAGTGGTGATAATGAACCAAACGTGGTGTAGCCATCTCAGGTGCTGTACCATTTACTTTTTAATGTCATCACATTCAGTGTTGTGTCAAAGAGCTCCAGAGTGCTTTAAGCGTTGATTGTGTGGCATCTGCTCAGGGGTGATTCTTGTGCACAGGAGGGGGGACATTGCCAGTTGCCAGCCTGCTCTGAGCTGAGTATGCTGGCCATGCTGGTTCATAAACATCGCTATCCTGGTAGAATTTTAGCAGAAGTGTCCAAGAGCAGCTTGGTGATGCAAAGAACAGGGTATGCTTCCAAAAATACTAGCAACAAAAATGGCAGGTATCAGTGACAGATTGGATTCCATGTTCCTTCATCTGCACTAAGCATACACTGTAGCTAATTTTACTTAACTCAACTCTAGGTTTATGACTGTGCTAACTGAGATGTATTCATGGAGTAGTTACTCAACACAGAGTTCAGCTTGTGGGGTACGGTATACATCAGTATTGCAACATACTTTTTTTGGAGGGCATATTTTAACATAGATGTGAAAAGACAGTCTGTCATGGTATATATTTTCTTTTGTATGAGTACCCTTAAGAATTATGTGAGGGTTTTTTTAGCTATTTCATTAAAATACTTTTAAAAGGCAACAGTAGAAAGTTGGGGAAACTGGACTTACTGGTTTTTGTTTTATAATGCCAGCATTTCTATATATATATATCTGCTTTTCTAAGCATGGGTTGGTCACTGTTGTCTGTTTCTTTTTAGAATCACTGCACAAAGACTTGCTCATTTGAATAAATGTTTGATGAACTTCAAATTAGGAAATTTCAGTTACAAGAACCATCCACTGAAATTGGGAGAACTGCAAGGGAACCATTTCACTGTTGTTCTCAGGTAGTATGTTACTATGTATTCAGCTGGTTCTGTTAGAATTGTTTTCCTTTAAACAGGTAAGTGATATCAGTGCAACTTGTGTTACAAAAAAGAAGTCCTATTGGTGGGAGACTGTTGAATTTGATGCATGCTATATAATATTGATGTTAAGCTTTGACATAATGGGCATCACAAAATAGCATAAATCCTTAATCTGTCTATAACTTTTTTTTTATGCTAGAAACATAACAGGAACTGATGACCAGATAGAGCAAGCAATGCATTCACTCAGGGAAATTGGGTTCATTAATTACTATGGAATGCAAAGATTTGGAACCACAGCTGTTCCTACTTATCAAATTGGCAGGTATGTGTTGCTCTCATTCTCCCTCCCCCCTTTTTTTAAAAAATTTTTTTCTTATCACCATGTAACTTAATGTATTTTTGGGAACATTTTTCTAGCATATTGCATGTACTAGTTTTAATTTTAGATTCAAGAAAGATCTTGTTTCTGAACTTGCTTCAGCAGTTCTCTTGCATAATAGCACTTGCTACTTTTAATATTGCATGAATCTAAACACTAATACTTATTTTTTTGGTAAGTTGGCTAAATCCCTTTAAAATACATTTAGTCAGTTCTTAATACACTTTCCTGTTTGAATCCTAGAGCTATTCTACAGAACAATTGGAATGAAGTAATGGATTTGATATTAAAACCACGACCTGGAGGTGAGAACTGAAAAATGATATATTGTGTGTTTCTGCCTCTTCACCTTCAAGAAGTGTGTTTAGGAAAAACTTGAGCCAGTTTAGCAAATGGAGAAGCAATCTTCAGACTCTCCCTTTCTGCCTCACTTTCCCTGCTGTGCAGTTTCTTGCAGTGAGGCTGAAAAGGGACCTGAATACTTACAGAGTCTGTTCAAACTCCATGTGAAGCCTTCCAGCCTCAAGTGTTCTGTGATGCTGTTCATCTCTAATTACCATGACTGAAACGTTAATTTTTTTCAGCTGTTTTAACAATAGGTGTGATGGATGGTTTTTTTTGGTGTGTAGCTAAAATGATTTTATTTTACATCCTTATTCTAGCTGAAAAGGGATACTTAGTCAAATGCAGAGAAGAATGGGCAAAAACTAAAGATCCAGCAGCAGCCCTCAAGAAACTACCTGTAAAAAGGTGCGTGGAAGGACAGCTTCTACGTGGACTCTTAAAGTATGGAATGAAGAACATAATCTCTGCATTTGGCATAGTGAGTGTAAAAGTGCTGGGCGGGACTTACTTGAATAAACATTCTTTTGATGGTATCAGGATGAATTTGAGATGGACTCATAGATGCTTGATGAGTAGAAGGTTGAGTTTAAAAATCTTTATATTTACCCTGCCTTTTAGCTGGAAGTACTGCTGCATAGTAACTGATGACATCTGTAATTAATGTATGCATAACGAGCCTCCAATTTATACAACAATCTCCCTGGTATGTGGGAAGCAATACAGTTACACGTGGTAACTATGCATAATATGGATCTGAGAATTGTGCAAATGTTCTATTTCAGTATTTTCCTGTTGCTTTAAAAGTATAAATCAAACTGCTGCTGGGCTAATGAATTAGCCTGGTATAGAGGTGATGGATTCACTTGTCATTTTCAAGTGCTGTAATCAAGATCAAGTCTTTGGAGAAAATACCTCATCACCAGCAAACTGCTGGGCCCATTGTAGGAGCTGGTGGATAATTTCTTGTTTATGAAGAAGATAATTAGAATAACACTGTGCTTTCACAGCTGCAGAGTTTACTTAAGACTTCAGGAGGTTGAGTATGAATTCAGTGTTTTATAATAGACCCATGTGTTTGAGCTGTTGAATTTTAAAAGTGTGGGGTTTTTTTTGTAAATTTAAGCACAGTTCTTTTTTGTGCAGATTTCAAATGTATAAAAGCATTATTTCTTCGCTTATCCTTTTCCCAAACAATGAACAAAAATCAAATCTGTATGCCAAGAAATTGTCTAAGTCTTATTACTGGATAAGGTTACATTTCAAATATATGCTTTTTTTGTTATGATTGTGAGAAAAAACAAAAATATATCTTTCTAGTGTTTAATTTTTTTTCTTTACCTCTAGATTCCAAGAAATAATCGTTTAATGTATATTCATAGCTACCAGAGTTATGTGTGGAATAATATGGTGAGCAAGAGAATAGAAGAATATGGGCTTAAAGCTGTACCAGGAGATCTCATACTTAAAGGAGGTAAAATCAGACAAAGCCAGAGATGCTGTGTAGTTCAGATTCCTAGGAAAACAAGGCACGTAGCTCTTTGTCTGATACTGCTTACAAAGCTTCTTTTCTCTCACCCGTTTTCGCCCAGTGATATCTGAATCCATTGGCCTGTTTTAGACAAATTGTGCAAGGAATTAGAAGTTAGGTATTACACTTCCATGAGCTGTTTGTTTGCCTGTTTTTTCAAATAACTGGACAGGGAAGAGAGACTATGGAGGACTGATTATTCTCAAGAATGACCTCAAAGCTAGTTAAGCTGTGAAGAACTGGGGAAGGATGTTACGAAGTTTTAACCAGAGAAGTTTTTGATTACCTTAGTATCTTGTAACACAGAAGCTCCACTCAGTTTTAACTTATTTTGCTTGGATTTACTCTGGCATTTTCTACAATATTTCTCCTTTGTGTATGCCTGATGCATGTTAAGGGGGCTATTCCTCTAGCAGTCCTCACTTCATGTAGTCACTGGAAGCCAGGCTGTGATTCTGCCAGTAACTGTGACAGCCTTGGAGGCTGTTACTTCTTTTCTTGGAAATGTTGTCTATTAAGTGGAGATAAAACATAGCAGTTAACCCTCTCAGAGTAAGCTTATTTCAATCAAAGGCTTCGTTTTAATTTAGCTGAAGTTAACTGTCACAGGCATCCATACTGGTAACTTCATTTTTCTGTCCTGACTGTAGCCACAGCTGTTCATATTGAAGAAGGAGATGTTGATAACTATACTATCCATGATGTAGTGATGCCACTGCCTGGATTTGATGTTATTTATCCAAAGCACAAAAGTAAGTCTGACTGTTAACTGACATATTTACTTTGGAAATGTAAGTCTGCTTTAAGATTGTTCTTAAAAAGAGATTGGATCTACTCAACTTTGGTAACTTTTAAAGCAATACATTACTTCAGACCTCTGATACATTAATGTCAGCCTTTTGTTGCTGCCAGGGTGCTCTGTTCAGTCTCCTTCCCACTGGGAATCCTAGATGACTGTCAGCAGAGCAGAGTTTCTCCCTAGCCTGTACCACTGCAAGAAGTTAATCAGGTACAGGATTTTGTCCTTGATGAATTTCATGAGGGTCCTCTTGGCCCATTCCTCTAGTGTGCCTCGGTCCCTCTGAATGGCAGTCCTGTCCTTGTGTGTATTGGATGCCATCCCAGCTTGGCTGGGCTCACAGATTGGTTGGGGTAAATTCCAGCTCTTCTCCACTATTTCACAGGACACATCCCAGTTCCTTGAGGAACTCTGCTTCTAGGTAGAGGCAGTAGCAATTATACTTTGAGATTATGAGCTAGCCAGCTGTTACCCACTTACCAGTCCACCCACTGTAATGTTCTAACCTCGGACACAAAGATGCTGTGGGAATATGTTGGCAGCCTTGCTAAAGGCAAGGCAGGCAACAGTCCCTGCTCTCCCCTCATCCACAGGTGTAATAATTCCATCATAGAAGACAGTAAGGTTGGTGGGTTTTTTACTCTTTCTCTTCCTTATCTCCCTTTATTTGAACCACAGACACTGTGTGCCCAAAGAGCTCCGTTATTTTTCCCAGGGACCAAAGTTTTTCTCTATCATCTCCGAAAGGTTGTGCAGATCTAGGGATGTCCCAGACAACTGCAGAAAACTAAGTGTTGCACCCAACTTCAGAAAGAGCAGGAAAGATAATCAGGGTATAGAAGTAAACAGGTAATAAGATTTGCAGTAATTTTAAACTTCCATGTAGCATTTATCCCATATATGCTGAAAACTACTAAATGTATGGGAAGAAGTGGACCATGAGAACAGGCTGTTTAAATTGGCCCCACTACACTCTCTTCTATTAAATATTTTCATTTCTTGTAGTTGGTGAGGCCTACAAGGAGATGCTGGTAGCTGACAATCTTGATATCAACAACATGAGGCACAAAATCAGAGATTACTCACTTTCTGGAGCATACCGGAAGATTATCATTCGGCCTCAGAATGTCAATTGGTGAGTGGGAGCATAAAGGCAATTACACTTGAATTCACAGCATAGAGTTCATTAAAGTACAAAAAAACATGAGACTGATCCATGGGACATCCACACAGACCAAAATATGGGTGTGGAGGAATCTCTCTGCACTTCCCTCATGTTTTTAATGCAATTGAACCTACACCCTTATTTCTTCCTTGGTCCTCTGGTTCTGTGGTGAAGTATCAAGACATCTATCTAGTTAGTTGTTCACTCCTTGCAAGGGCTTGCTGAGCACTTCACAGATAATTACTTATGTTAAAACAATGATAGATAATATTCAAAACAGGGTTTTTTTGTAGTCTTATGATGAGAAAGTTGCTCTCCAATTACCTGTCAAAGATTTGTGTCACTTAAACCTACTAAATCACTGTTGTTAGAGATACAACTTAGTTTTCATATGGCAACTGAATAAATAACTTTTAAACAGAGAGCTGTACAAACGTGCAGAAAGACATTATCACTGATGCATAGAATAAAATATAGAGGGTTTAGGAGGGAGCCCAAAAATACAAATATTTATACGCTTGAAACATCAGCACTAATTCATATTAAGCTTATCTACTTCCCAGTTACTTTTTCAGCCTCATGGCTACATATGGGATTTCTGTTAAATGAATGGCAGAAACAGTAGAGAATATGTTTAAGTCCTTTCAAAATTTAGATTACTGTATTGAAAGGCTTCATTCCTCCTAGGTACTCTTAGAGTTAACATCATTCTTCCCTTAATTTCATGAACTATAATTCCTGTGTAGTTGGAAATTCTGACAGTCCATGAGGGAAAACAGATGAGTTATGCAAAGAAACTTCTCACTTACAATTGTTTTTAAATAATATTCATAAAGCCAAGGCAGGTCTTCTACATAAAGCTTTACCTGTTATTTTGCCATAAATGTCACATAACTATTTTATTATAAAATCAATTCAATTTCATTTGTAAATGCCAAATTGGAACAATAATAAGAAATAATATTATTATAATAAATGCACATATATATAAAATCTGTTACCCTGAATGATTAAAAATAATAATAGTAAATTTTACGTATATTATAAAGGGAAGTTGTTGCATATGATGATCCTAAAATCCCATTATTTACTACGGATTTGGATAAACTGGAAGGAAAACCATTACCAGTTCTCCCTACAGGTAAGTTGATTTTTTCTGCTGGTTTGCTAAATGAAAGTTTGACCTGGCTGTTATTTGCAACTGCTACGTATTGAAAGCTCCTTTAAGGAAGAGCGTTCATTTAGCTATAGACTGTTAAGCAATGGTAACAACTTCCAAAGCCAGATATCTAAATAAGAAGCCTTATTTCTCAAGGGTGCAAGCCATTCCTCCAGCATCTGTATTGACTGTTACATTTTCTTGCAGCTATCTGTAAAATCACATAAATGTCTAGCAGTAAATGTCTGCAACTAACAAAGGTGGAATTAAGTCACAAATTGTCTATATTATGTATTGAGCTTGTATTATTGGTGCTGAACACAAGAGATGACTCAAATACTTAACTCTGGTCACAAGGTGTCTTGACGCTGCTTTCCAGAAAAGTGAAGACAGGCTAGGAATTCAATCTGAAAAAACAAATGTTTGCTTTTAAAAGAAGAAAACTCTCAAACCACCACTTTGTGGTGAGAGGAAATGTTAAAAAGTTGTTTTATGAAATTTTTTACTGTGTATTATGAACGAGTATGTAATGGTAGTGGCTGTTTTGATTTATGGGCTGGGGAAGTTGGTTGTGGAAGCTGTTAGTCCTGTTTAGATGGCATCCAGAATAAGTATTATATATACCCTTAACCACTTGCTCTTGCTTTTTGTCTCTTACACCTTCTGATAGATGGTAAATTCAGGGCACTAAAGATGGAGTTCTCCCTTCCCCCATCCACTTATGCTACCATGGCGATTCGAGAAGTTTTGAAAATGGACACAAGCATAAAGAACCAGACACAACTGAATACTACGTGGTTGCGCTGAATGAACTGCAAAATTACTCAATTTTAACAAACGAAAGTGTTTTCTTATTTACATGTTCTGTACAAATCTTTAAAGAGTCACAGTAAGAGATTTGTATTTTTTTAAGTTTTTTTAGTGCTAGCATTTAACTTCAGTAGTCATTTGCAAGATGGTGGCTGTAATATAATACAGATATTAGTGACTGGTGCATTTTACTGAATGAGTAAGTTGCTTGAGCTGTAACATGGGTGCATCTTTAGAATTGCGCTTATAATGGCATCAGACCTGGAAGAACGTTTACCTTGTATTCTTTGGGCAAGCACTGAATGTTTCCATGCGTTCAGGACAGTTTGAAGTCTCTTCAAATGCAGTGAATTACACGGAGAAAAATGAATTACAACAAAATCAAGATAGTGATGAACGTATGTATTGCAGGAGTTTTGCTGGTAGCATTTGCACTGATGCGGTAGCGGATTCTGTTAGCAAGGCTTCTGTGTGCTGTAAAGCTGCACAGCTCTTTTAAATAGTTCGACTTTTCATTGAGAAAATACTTGTATTTTCCAGCCAATACCTGTACCAAAGAACAGGTACTAAAAATAAATTAAACTGAACCTCTGAGCCTGTATCAGTTAGTGCTTTCTTTGCCCCTGTCCCCTGCGCATTGCTGGCGGGGAATGAGCCGGGCTTCGGCTGGGGAAAAAAATACTGTGGAGCTGTCCTAAAACGACACAGCATTTTCAGGCTTTGCATTTGGCTGTGTTGCAAAAATCATGGCAGGGCCAGCGCGGCTGCGGGCGGAGGGGCTGCGGAGGCCCAGAGGTGCCTCGGCAGGGGCCGTGTCCCTCAGAGTAGGGGTGGGGACAGCTCCCGAGCGGGCGGGACGCGGCTCTCTCCCCGGGCCCTGTCCCTCAGAGTAGGGGCGGGGAGAGCTCCCGAGCGGGCGGGACGCGGCTCTCCCGGCGGGCACGGACCCGGGCCCTGTCCCTCGGAGCAGGGCCTCGGAGCAGGGGCAGGCACAGCTCCCCAGCGGTCGGACGAGGCTCGCCCGGGGGGCACGGAACCGGGCCCGCTGTGGCGGCGCCGCGCCTGCGCTCCGCGCTCCGTCACCCGCGGCGCTGCTGACGTGGCGGGGGCGGGGCTGCG